>JAZHYW010051189.1:0-166934 GCA_037355805.1 Ixodes ricinus
ACATTACGCATGTAGTAAGGTGTTCGAAGTGTTGTGTTGTAAACGTATTACATGATAATATATTACAAAAAGTAAGAAATCAGCTAGTACTGAACATCCTTAGGTTGGGAAGTGATATTTAAATCTAAAGGGAGGTGTATTAGCTGTGCCTTAAAAACACAATTCTTGTAGATCATCTGGATGCAGTACTCAAATCACCAAGAAGAAGTGCTACCTGCTGAAGAGTAGGACTGTGTTTCTTCTGCCAGTTAACCAGGCTGAAGCGTACATTTCTAAACGAAATGCTTCCTCGTATAACATTCACTTATTGTTTTTACAGGTAGCAGATACCGCAGATAACACAGAAACGACCGAAAAGGTGCGGATCATCACAGTATATACATTTTCTGCCTTTAGTACAACTTACATTCCAGAAGCCAATTTATGCAACAGAGTGAAATAAAGTGTAATAATTGAAATGCATTAAGTTGAAGAGTTGTTTGGTTCCAGTGCTGCACTGCAAAAAGCAACCTTTCCTTTTCAGGACGCAGGAGAAGGCCGCAGCCAGAAGGAGTTGATTGAGGCATGTCTCGGCCACCTTGGTGCATTAAGAGCGCTGAGAAGTGAATCAAAGAGAGATGAAATATATCATTTCTGAATGCGACTGGACTGCAGCCTCAGAGCCATTCCGAAATATAGATGCCAAAGTATTACGAACAGTTCTGACAACATGGCTATATCACCAAGAGCAGGATTGCAGGGAATACCTGCGGCTGACCGATGTTCTATAAATTACAATATTGGTAAGCCTAGCTGAATTTACTGAAGAATTTCGAAACTGCTTTCACAGTGTAGGGCACATCTCAGCCAAATATTTTGAGTTTCACAGAAGAACAGGGTTGTAAGTGGACCTAGGTACAAGCAACTATGTCCGTAAATATCTTGTGTACCTGAGCCACAAACCTGAGGCAATTATTTGTTCTGCAAGTGTAAGTGTCTCTTGGTTACAATTCCTGTAGTTTATCACTATGACAAGGAAGTAATACGTAGTTCAAATTACCACAAACATATTGCAAAGACAATGTTGTTTAATGGTCATGTTTATGGTTTTACCTCAGGGTTCCTTTATAGCAGTGTTTCCCAAGCTGCGTGTTTGATTGACAAGAAGGGGGGGTGCGGATCGTGGCACGCTTGCTTATTGTTGGTGAGTTGCAGAGTAGGCGCGTTTCGCAAACACTTCATTATAACTATGAGTCCCTTCTGTCTTATCTCAGTGCAATTTCATGGCAATTTCCAATGCCAAGGAGGCGATGTGTTCGGACAGAGATTTGGTTCAACTGTAACAGTACAAGTTTGCACTTTTTAGCAAATATACATGAACGTGCAATTAACCATATTCCAGTTATCTATTTTATTTATTCAAAAATAGGGTCCTTCTTATCTTGTAGTGCAGAAGGTAATATGACGAGGTCAACATTAGCTTTGTTCAATAAAAGTATTGCAAATGTCAGCATACCTTTGTTTACTGCGGGCAACAAGCAATCCTGTCGTCCTGCCAGGAGACTGCACGAGCTGTCACAAAGTGATGGGGTAACTTGGTGCAAACAGTGCGAGCATACCTATCAGGAAATATATTACAAACATCTCTATTACTCCGTCGTTTCGTTTCCTCGAGCGTAGTCTGCTCATATGCTGCAAGCTATGAAAATCTACAAGTGTTTCTTTTAACAGCCTGTATTTGTGCATCGAGGGTGTATATGTGATTATAGCGATGACCAAAAAGAAAGTCTAAACTTATCCTTCAACATAACGGCAAGAACGTAACCATAACCACAATCGGGGCTTGAAGCATAGCAGTGCCGTCGCTCGCGACTGCATTGCTATGCTTCAATCCGTGGATCATAAACACCTTTAGGTGGCAGGTGTCTGCTTCGAATAGGCTGCTCCTTGTAGCCAGTTGCCTTCGAAGAAGTGAGCTACTGCCCCGTTCACCACCATGCAGCTGGGCTATCTGCTACATGCACTCTTGGACACGAGGGTATCTCAGAACAATGCTGATTCGCCTCAAATGGTACCTCCGTGTTTGAATAATTTTAGCCGGTAATCGGAAGACCGTTTCGCGGATCTCGTGCCTATTTATGGCGTTCACTTTCAAACACGCAGCAGCGTGGGCCTCTATGATAAGGGCTGTTGCCTTTCTACAGTGCTGCGGCTCTCCCGAGTCAATAAGCGTCACTATCATTATTTGCCTGTTCTACTGATATCAATGTACTCTTAAAGTAATAAGCTCTTTGTCAGCTAACTCCCCGGTCCATCTAATATAGCTATCGCTAGAGATACCACTAGCGTCCTTCCCCTTTAGTCTGCTGGTGCTGCCACCAGGGCAGAGGCTTGCCGGTCGGGTCATGCACCTCCAGCTCCCACGGCTAGCTGCCCCTGTCGGTCTTTACTGTCATGTCAAGCCTACCGATCCGGTGCGATGCTGCTGAGACGAGCCGAACTCCTTCTTGAGCTAGACAATTATGCCGAGCTACTACATGCACCAATGACTCCTATTCACATTTTTGTTGTGTTCTCTTGCACATGGTTGTCTCAGGATTCTCCGCTTCTGGGCGAAACATGCCAAAGGTATTTTCAACCACTCTGCGGGCTCTGGTCAGGCGGTAGTTGAAAAGTCTTCGCTCGTGCACGCTCAGCGTTTCGCATAGGCTGACCCGGCCTCTGGGTCTGGGTCTGAAAGGAAGGCTGCGAGTCTACAAAACTCTTGAGTAGCGCAATATTAGAGACCATAGGTAGTCAACATTTTTGATTTTGAGAGACGGCGCCATTGATTGTTAGGCGAGCAACGCTTTGCACCCTATGCGTTGAGGCAGCAATCGCGATGCAGGCATCCTACATACCTTGTAAACGACAATAGAAGCAACGAGAACAGGCTTGAGTAGAGCTAGTTGGTACGTGATAAATGGAAAAGCGGTGTGTATGTCCTTTCTTCTCTCAATCTTAAGCGTTCTGCATGGCCCTTTCCGCTTTAACGATAAAACTACCCGCAACATGCACCCACATGGTTAAAAGCACGGCAATGGATGGCTCCGACTGAGGGGTGGGGACAACCAGAAGAGTTACAAAGCTCCGGATAGCCCCTGAGGGCACTGCCGGAACGTCCGAGTTCGTAGTTAAAGCTCGTTTTGAGAATTGAGATCGTGGACAATTCCGCTTTTGGCTTCTGGATGGCACCTTGTATGTTTCGCTGAAGTGCAGCCTACACCTTGCAAATTATTTGGCTAGGTTCTTGAAGTGAAGGAGGCAACATAAGAATCATTAGCAAGTCAGAGCAGTAGTACAGTGAGCTTTATTAAACATGAAGCTTGGAAGATGTGATGGACCCACCTTTCCTTGGAAAGAACCTCCATCATGGTAGTTGTCGAAGGATAAGGTCTCGCCATAACGAAAAAAAAAGGACGTGGCCCTCAGTCCCCAACGTCCTGTTTTTGGGGCGTGCCCATTTGTTCCTGTGAGTAGCTGTTCTTGGAAGCTGCGTCTTGAAAAAACTCACCACCGTCGCTCTCACTCCCATAGTGGCCCAGTTCCACGTTGAGAAACCTAAATAACAGACAAAAAGGAAGAGTGGCATGCTTCTTTTGCTACTGTTATGTTGGTCATGCTACTATGATTCACCCCGCAGTCCCACGCACACTGCATACGACCGACACACACATGCAGCCTTGCTCGTCTCTTTTTTTCTTCAAACCCGCAATAGATTGTTAGGTCAAAGGGCTACATGTATGGAGGCGCTTGTGTGAAAGATACCAGTAGTCAAGAAATAATGCAGCACTTATGGCAGCATTTCGTTTTGAACCACTCCTGAATAGAACAAAATAGAAGTGCACAAGGAAGAATGCATGAAAAGCTACCAAGATGATGGTATATCATGGAGGCTGACAGCTGAAGCGTGACAGAGTTTCCGATGCTGCTTTGTTTGACACACATTTCTTGTACCTTGAGCCAGTGAATATAAAACTTAACAATGTACCTTGCTATGACTCCCGTTTGTACCACTAGCTCATTGAACTTTTGTACTGCGGCACATGCATTGCAGCATACCCGATATCTCTGTGAGGATATATAGATCATAAGATTGGAGGAATTGGGTTACAGAGGGTACATAGCATCTAAGTGTTCAGTTAGGCTCTGGCTCCATCTTGCACGCACCATGGATCTGATGGCTATCATCGCAGCACTCTGCATTCGGTGTACAGCCCTGCAGGGGCAAATCCAAGCCGGAAATGTGTTAGTTTAGACAGGACACAAAAATAGGTTTTGCATACAAAAAAAGGGCTTTTGTTCTTCCACTCATCAGATCATTCACAATACAGTTCGAGATCAAGCTCTCGACCCATATTGGGCGCTAAGGCTACGAAAGCGACCAGTTAATATGTACCTCCCGCAAAGAACCAAAAGCCTATGAGACATACTGACAGTGTGACAATGTGTTGCTTACTCACCGCTATCATCAAACATCACGATCACGGCCACCTTACTGAGCCAGTGCAGTGAGATAACAAACCATTCTAGAATAAAATGTCTCCTGCATAATCCATATCGATGTAGATAGTTCGCACACCGTAGAATATCAACTTTTAAACCTGTATAGAGTGCAGACGGAAAATATGTTATTTATCACTCTGAAAAACCCATCTAAAGTTGTGATTTGAGAACACACTCACCTATACCGTGCGTCACCGACAGAGAGCAGTGACTTGCTGAAGCCGCCTTCATAATTCCTGTCAAGGCTCTCGGAGTTATCGGGGCGCTCGATGGAGACGTGCTTCCCATCGATGACCCCGAGGCAATGAGGAAAGTTCCACTTCTCCTCGAATTCAGTTGCAACCTGTACTAGGAGATATCGAACAATGTTCTTTTCAACATACGAATAAAAATTATAAGCTCTCCTAGTTTTACCTTTTTTTCCTGATGATACAAGGATAAATAATTTTTCAAATGGTTAAAAAGGGCAACACATACACTCTGTTCTACTTTCAGCCTGAGCGTAATGGATGGAGCGTTGGGAGAGTATCACGTGACTCTCCAGTCAGGCGGGGCGACACGCGAAGCTCAAGGCCACATGACACTCCCTCAGCTCCCTCAGGGGTGGGGGGGGTACATTTTGAACTGATGAACATGATTTTAAGCCCGTCCATCTCGTCGGTTTCAGTGCACCTTGCCTTTTTCGTTACAGCTTATTTCCACTTGGTGAAAGTTTGATTAGATCTGGGCATGTATTAATGATAACCAATAAAGCCTCTCTGCATTCTAAAAACAGTACTCTCACTGCATGTTCTCTCCTGTATTAGTTTAACTTCCTGCCTCTGCGCAGTGTTACTAGTATCCCCAGGCGTTGCTTGGCTTACTTTAAGCATCTTTGCGGCGGTTACTGCTTTCAAATTAGTAATTGCAGCAGGACGTCTTAGCATACACTGAGCCATTCGTCGGCGGTCTGTGGGCAGACCAGACAGAGGGGCCTCAAGATCTCCCGCAAAGCTGCGCAGACGTCGGAGAGCACAGAGCAAACAGTGGACCTTCCAACCAGGAAGTCGTAGGACAGGGTCCTCAGCAGCACCTAACGCTAGAAACCTGCCAAGGCAAAAAAATCGAATGAAACACTTGGAACAAAAATTATGACTGCGGTTAAAGCAGATTAATAGGAGCCAGCAAACGAGTGATAATTGCCAGATAAAAGAACCTTCGTTCGAGGCACCATGCAGTTGTATCAGTGCAAGAAATGAAATCACAAAAGTACATGATATGCTGTCTTGTGTTCCAGCGCATGGCGATATCTCGGAAAACTGCTCTCACTTTCCCACAGCGAGCTTGCGCCCCAACATTTCTGCTGGCGTTTGTTTGCTCTGTTATGTTGCATGCTACTGGAGCACCTGTGGGCACAGGCACAGCTCGGAGTACCTCTCCGCCCTCACATACCCTTCATGTCGCTTCACCTTTTATGTAACGATACCTCACCTTAACGTCAGTGGCCAGATGAGCAAAGGGGTCAATTGCCTTCCTCAGCGGTTGTCCTTCTTGCTAATCCTTTCAGCCAACAGCTCTACCAGAGTGTCGAAGGTCCGCGGCGGCATTCGGACGAAGTTAAGATGAAATATCAGTTCGATCATCTGATAGGCACGCAATTGTATCTAAAGAGCGTAACTCACTTTCTGTAGTACTCCAGATCGCGCGCTCGAGCTCAGGAAGGAGGTGGCTCGCGTGGCCGGTGACTTCGCGAGAGCGCAAGCACGAGCGCACCCACCATCGCCACTTTTTCCCTGTCGATATCCCTGTCGTCAGCGCAGACAGCGCTACAGACGACAGGATGGATACAACCTCTTCCTCTTCGCTCAGTCCGTCATATAGATCGATTACAGCACAGCAAGGATACAAAAAGCGATGGCTGGGTGAAAACGAAAACAAACAGGCGGGAAGACGACGACGGATGACTGCTCCCGTGGAACTTCATTCAGAATGGAGCGCCCGAGAAGCGAGTCTGGCTACCCGTCGGTCGCTGAATCAGGTGTGAAAACTGGTGATCGCCAACCGCTTGTCGCTAGTCGCTCCAGCGACTGTCTCAAGTTGCAAGTTTGAACGGTCCCTTACGGTAAGTAGTGAGGAGGAAATTTCCGGGGCCTCTGGATATCAAGGTAGTTGAGGTAAGCGCAATATTGTCACGAATGACAATTGATGAGGCGACGAATAACTGAAGGAAACTACGCGTTTAATGGGAAAAACTTGTGCACAAAATAAAATAAAGAAAAATAGCGATAGCAGGCGTCAATGACTGCGTCACTGCGAGAGGATTGAGGACTACCCCATTGAGTACTCTTATATGGGCGATATTGCTAGTGTCCAATATAAACACATATGAGTCATACAAGATATATAAGAACACATAAGAACTATATAAGAGACCATATAATAACTATGTAAGAACTATATAAGATATATAAGAGCACACTAGCACTATATAAGAAACTTCTGGAAAGTTTCTTATAACTTTCTTATATGGTTCTTATACATCTTATATAGTCCTTATATAGTTCTTATGTGGTTCTCTCCATGCTTCTGCATGTTCTTACATATCTTGTTATGATTCAAGTATGTGTTTATTGGACACGAGAAATTTCTCATACTAAATAGACTTTTCTCACTTGGGGTAAGGCTAGACTGACCTCGGCTCGCTCTCGCGGAGTTTCACTTTTGCCTGTCTGGCGATGTGCCCCGGAACAATCGGCATAAACGTTTTGGTGCGTAGAACATTCTCGCCTTGAAAAGAAACAGGGTTCTCGAATTTACCAGAACGCGAAATTTACAGAAATAACAAAAGGGTGCGTCAGCTCAGAGGCATCAACACTCGGCGCCTTCGCGTGGGAGCCAAGCACGATAAAGTTGGGTCACGGACGCGCTTGCTCAGAGACGCACGTGGCAATATGTAATGACGATATGGCATGGAAACTCTGCACAAGCACTTAGTTGTCACTTTCGAGCGACACACTCCCAAAAAATGTTAAGGCAGGATACGTAAACTGCTGAGTTAGGCCGTACGTCCCAAAACCTCAGCGGTGTTTCTGGTGCCAGCGGTTTCACCAACGTTCCTGGATTTGTGGTGGCAAAGAGACCTGTGCCAAGGGCGGAAGCTGGGAGCACGTTGCAGACGTTTGTGATGTCTTTGAAAGCAAGAAAAACTCCTCTGACCCCGAGGGTAAGAGTGGCTCTTCTGCACCTCCTACCGCCCAGGAAAGACTTCCAATTGGTGTGCCTGACCTGGTCCTCAGGTCTCCAAACAGAAGGAGGGAGCGAATTTCTCTGCTCTAGCCCTCTGGAGGAGACTTCCACACCCTTCCGGGAGCACGCACCTCATATGTACTCCAGCTTCTCTCTACGAGAAAGAAAAGGTGCCTATCCCTCCCGATTTTGATCGCAATCGAGAATTAGAACACCCAAGATACCAAAACCGGGTGACTCCTCGCAAGCCGTCCCAGGGACTCGTAGGTTAACTTTGCTTAGTTTATATGGTCCTGAATCCTAATTCATGAATAAAGCTGGCTTCATTAGGTGGAACTGCCGAGGTGCTTAGAGCTCGCAGAGGAGTTATCGCCATATTTACGCGATCTCGGAAATCTCCTCAGGGAACCCTTAATGCTTTAATCGCGATTGATCTTTTTTTAACCGGTTCATTGGTAAAATATTGACGTACCAAAAGAAAGTAAAGATTAAACGCTTTCACCAAACAGATGTGGAGGAAGACATATGTGTGAACAGCAAACTTTAGGTGAGGCTTTGGCCCAAATTAAACTGTGGGGCAGAATTTGTAACGCCAGACGAGTGGAGAAGGTTACACGTATGCCGGCCACTTCGACGCCCTGCGAGTGTCGGTTTGCGTAGCAGACACTATTGTGAACAATCAAAGGGTGTAGCTCTAGCCGGAGAATACCAACGAACTTCTTTGCCACATGCAGCTGAAATAATAATCTGTGAGCGCGAGAGCCCTTCAACCTGTCTCAGCTACACTTCGAGATTGATTCATAATCGAAATTGTATACTTCCGTCGTTTATCACATTATCAACAAAAGAAAAAAGTGTGTAATTTTGATTCTTGAAGATGTTGTCGGGAAATCGAGGACCGATGAATCTATTGATTGATCGTTTAAAGGGTGGCGATTAATCGGGTTAACATTTTTAATCGACGTCCAACTCTAATAATTGCTAAGGAGTAAAAGGAATTCGGCCATTATGAAATATAAGGAGCTATGTAACCTTAACAGATACGAAGTGGTGCGGCGAGTATGGAGGAGGTATGGAACCACGATTGAGCTTTGGTAACGCAGTCTTGTGCATGAATCCTGCAGATCGTGCGAGACTGGAGGTAGGACAAAGGAGCGTTAGCAGGATAGCTCAGGGGCACATGGGACCACTCCAAACGAGGGAGTGCAGGGTGATATGGGCTGGTCAACGTTTGAGAGCAGAGAGGCAGTCAGTAAAACAATTTTTTACCAACGCCTAACAGACATGGTTGGCATGCGGTGGGCGCATAAAGCTATAAATATCTGTTTATAAGGTGCCTGAACACAAAATGGACGAAACGCGGACACGAAAGCTTAGGGTGAAATTCCTGGAGAAGGGCAATGAGGGGGAGCAAAGGCGTTTAGTAAAAAAGACAGTTAAAGGGACCCTGGAAGGAATTTTTTTTAACAGTCTGGTTGGGACGCGCGTGTCAAAAAATAAATTTTGCGCGGAAAATTTTTTTAGAGCAATATTGACGGCGAGAGATTTATTTGAAATTCTGCGCGCGAAGTCCATGACGTCAAGGGTCATTCCGGAATGACCATCTCGGTCATTCACTTTTTCCACCTCAACGTGAAGGTCGAAGCCGATCCACCTCTCATCCACGCGCCCGAAGTGCCCAGAGAGAAAACAAGTGGAAAGGAAGTGACTACCGACTAAATCGCGTCTCGCGCATTAACTATGCTCTAAAACAAAACAAACAAACAACATTTTTCCGCGTAAATTTAATTTTTTTGACACGCGTGTCCCAACCAGACTGTTAAAAAAGATCCTTTTTTTTTCTCTTTTAAGGTTCTTTAAGGAGGCAGACTTTAAGGAGGATATGGGAGGAGAAAGTACAGGGGAACACAGCTTTAAAAATGTACAAGTCACAAAAGCAAACAAGAGAAAAAAAAGACATGTTTATTTGATAATTTAGGAGGAGCTCTCTGCTGTTTGAGGAGAGCCAAATTTAAAAGGTGACGGAAACAGTTGAGCATGATTCTGAAATGTAAGAAGTTTAGTCCTGCCCTTCTCCGAGGGGCGACAGAAGCACCAGTGGCCCTGGGTTTTCGCCGAAAATGTAAGGGTGGATTATAGAAGACTAGGGGCAACGAAGAGGAGGTTAGAGTGCTGGTGGATAGTATCTGGGGAAAATAGAACGGAGTACAACTGAGGACAACTTTTCTTGGCAATGCAGGCAAAGGTGCAGGCACGCGTGCCCTCTCCCATTTTGAGCGCGGACCAAAGCTGGGCGCGCGCTCTCCTTCTCTCCTAAGGAAAATTGGGACTCCCTCCCGCATGGCTCCGGCCCATGAAGTCTCAACACTGTGCCTCAGTAGGTCTTGTGTTAGGTGACGCCGACAAGGTTTGACCAGAGGAAAATTGGCGATTCCCTCGCCGGGAGAAGAAAGCGGAGGGTGATTTTTTTCCCCGATCTGCACTGCTTAAAATTTCAATAGAAAAAATTAAGAACAAAAGAAAAATACAACCTAGTTGTGAGGTTAGACTCCCAGATACGAGCAGTGGCTCTACGACGAATAAACTGTGCATTCTCGTCACTGAAGAGAATCTGGGATTAGTGAAGTGGTTTGTGATTAGGGCTTAGAGAAGGATTGATTCAGATTAGGGCAACCACCAACCAAAGGTTTGCTCGCTTTCTTTTGTTTGTAACATTATTACGATTGGGCAACTTTACTCACACTAAATCACCAGACACAGACAAAAAGTGGATCATCCCGATGCGTGAGCCATGGATCCTTTGCAAACTACTGGTTGAAGAAGTACATCGGTCACGTCATGCTGACTCGCTGTGTTGCAGTGACTTAAATAGAGCTTCCTAAAATAGCTGGTCTCCCCATCGTGTATTTTCTTCGACCGGAATTTAATAAGAAACTTATTTGCCCCTTCAGGGGTTTACCCTGAAGGGGTAAACCACAAAGAAGCTGGTGAAGTATCTTGATAATAAACCTTAGACGAGGAAAACTCAAAATAAACAGACAAGCGGACAATCTCGTTTTGAGATGCATGTAGACCGTTTACTAACAGTGGGCGAGAGAGGAGGGGAAATGACTACTGGCATTTCCCCCTTGTTCGTGCGTTTGAAAGGGTGAAAGTCCCCGATGCGAGGCTTCGCCGGCGTTGGGAGGATGCAAGCACGATACAATTATTGCTAGCAATACCCTTTCAGAGTCCATCCATATCAAATCTTCAGTTAGGTAGGGCTGCCCACTATCACCACTTATTGCTCTGTACACGAACTCACCTCTGTTACGTCACGGCGCGGTGGTGGCGCGTCGGGCGCACTTCCGGTCTGTGGCTGTGGGCGGAAGCCGCCATGGCGCACGTGTATTCCTGTGCTACTTTGGAAGAAACCGGACAAAAACCTGCCTTTTCGTCAAAACGCCGCGACTGGGGCTTTACCAAAAGAGTCGGGAAAGGTTTGAAGGTCAGTTTTCATGCGCTTTCTGCCCTGCTCGGTCCATCCGAGAACGTGAACAGGGGCCGTGAAAAAGGAAAAACAGACGCCGTCGGACCACGATTGCTTGGGCGGGAAGCACTTTGGATTGAATTCACGGATACTTGTGGTCGTCAAATTTATTTGTTTTGTTCCAATACGAACGCGGGAAAACCGCCAAGTTGCACGGACCACCTGCGGACTATACTCAGTGCGTCATCACTTTCAAACGGCCTCGTTCAAACGACAGCGGCCCGTAGACCAAACGTTGACCCGGTAATTGCGATAAGAAGTGTAGATCTCAAAAGACGTCCAAGTTTGAAGGTTGCTTCGGGTAAGTATGCTCGGTGTAAACAGTGGATATAAGGAGCCATCACCGACTTGTTATGCCTGATTCACTCGGTCTGATTCTGCTTGCTATTTTCAGTATTGACGCCGACATGTCAGCTACGGTTCAGGCTTCTGCAGCCCGAGCGAAGTCATGACTGAAACATAGCGAGCAGAACCTCACCATGTGAATCAGGCTTTAGCGTCCATTCTGCGGCGTCCACGCGGAATGAATCGTCGCACGTTAGTTCAATATTCAATAGTTCAATAGTGTTTATTGCCCTTTTGAGTAGACCTCCAGGCGAGCAGGCGACAAGGAAAGGCAGGGAGCCCATGCACAGAGTGTGCCCTTGTCGCCCACCTGGAGGTAATCAATCTATTTACAAAACAGTTGGGGGATCGATTTACAAAAAATAGTTGGGGGAGGGGGGGATGTGGAGCAGTGAAAACTATTTAGAGGGTCACACGTGCCAACCGTGCACCCTGGATGTCAGCTGGCAGAGTTCCTTTATGGATTCCCTGTCGCTGGGAATCGCCGTCGTCAGTTCTGGGGGTAGGGCCATCCACAGCTCAGCAGCCCGTAACAGGCAGGTTCTTCTGTGGCGAAGCGTGCGTGATAGGACTGGCTGCAAGCGGCCAGTACGCTTATTGATGCGCGGTCTGTTGGAGCAGTCCATGTCATCCGATCCCATGATGAGGCAGAACAGTCTGATGGAGGCGACGTTTCTACGGTGTTGGAGCGTCTGCCACCTCGCATTTCGGAGAAGGTTTTCGGTAGAGGCTTCCCGGTAAGTGAGAAGCATTGCTCTCGGGGTACTACGGCGGTAGAACGTGTACGCGGCCCTGCGCTGGATGCTCTCTAGGGTGCTTTCACGCGAGTGCAAGTGGGGCCCCAAATGGCAGAGCAAAACTCGAGCTGTGGAAGGACGAGGGCGGTATAAAGATTTTTAAAAGCATCGGGTTGTAGCTGCCGTGTTACATGGGTTATGAAACCCACGTGCACCTGGCCTTGGAGGCCACTTCACAGATGTGGCCTCCAAGGCCACATCTGTGGCCTTGGAGTTTTGCGGTGTAACAAGCCTCGTTAATTTCGCTGAGGCCGCTCAAGTAGTCAGACATTGCCAGGAAGACGTAGAATAAACGATTCGAACGCGAAAAAGAGCGCGGGGTCTCACACCGACGCCGACAACATCCCATTCCAATGGTTTGTTTATGGGCGACGGCTAGCTTCTTGCCCACACCCCCATCGCGCGTGCGCGGCGTCGGTGGCGTCCGCTAGGGGCGCTCCGGTTTGTTTGTAAACATAGGAGTTGGTGTATACATTGAACCTTTCTGCCTTAGCATTATTACAAATGACAGTATTCATGGCTATAGCCTTTGCTTCACAGAGGTAAAATTACTAGAATATGCGAACGACGTGGCGTTTTTCTGTTCGAATAAGAAAAGTGCGGAGAAAGGCCTTCGTGTAACAAAGGAGGTATTGTAAACTAACTGGAGCAAGGCTAAATACCGAAAAATCTAATGACTTCTGGATATGTGCGTGGGCAAACCTGTTAGGACACTTTGCTGGGCTATCGTGGAATTGTTCTCCCTTCAAATAGCTTGGCGTTCCTCTGGGTCAAACACGATCTAATAATCTATACTCGAATTCTGTCAGTAGCCAATATTAATCGAAAAATCATTGGCATGGAGAGCGCGAAATCTTTCCATTTTCGCAAAAGCAAGAGTGTGTAACATTTTTTTTTATATACATATATAATTATGTATGTTTTATAAGTATTACATTGTGGCCGTTCAAATATACAAGCTTTTCACATAATTTTTGCGACCTTTATCTGGAGCTCCCCTTGGGAACGGATAAAGCAATCTTAAACTGGAGAGCTTGGGTCTGGCAGATCTATTCGTCCGCCAGCTGGTTTCCTGACCGTTTTTAGGAATTTATTCCATCCTTTTCTGCTTACATTCGTTCAAAAAAGCTAGCACATCACTTGCCCTTTTTGATTATTTCAACTACAGATTCTACCCCACAAACTCTGGGGCCTTTTGGGAAGAGTTAATAGATGCCTTCATGTTTCTAAAAGTCCTCTTCTCAGAGTATTTATTTGAGGTACCACGAAAAAGACTAACACAAGCCCTAATTGAAAGTTTATTCCCTATCCGTTATATAGGACACGGTTTAGTGACTATGAAGGACACGATGTTTTAAAACGTGTAAAGCGAATGTGCATATCTCCGAGTGCTAAAACATGTTTTCTTTAAGTTTCAGAGATCAATACTTCCAGTAAAATTACAACTCCAAGAGCGTTTTTTTTGTGCTGTAGTTAATTGACTGCCGCTGATGTTAGACTAGAAACAATAGAACACTGCTTCATCTACTGCACATATTCCGTTGTCTTCTCGGATGTCCTCCAACGAACGCTCAATAAAAGGTATAGAGATTGCCGAACGTAGTATTCGTTTTTTACACGTCCCCACCGAAACACACATTCAATATGATTTATTGATGCTGATAGGCCTCTACGGCCTTTGGAGATGCCGAATGATTGACGGGAATACCGACACACCGCGCAGCACTAAATCCATTTTTCTAGAAGAAATTTCGAAAGTAAGAAGTGTTTACAGAAGCTCATCCACCAGTGCGTGAATGAATTCCCCTTTTGGATGCCTGCTTAAGACTACCAGATTTGTAATATCTGGAAAATAGTAGAGATTGTGGCGTGCCTAGAAACGTAGTTTAGTGTATATGTGATGTGCCGTGAGTGAATATGTGCTCCTGGACTGTGGCTCAGAAAAACAATCCTCTAAACGTCTAACATCATTAATGTCACTCTGTGTATAATCATATTTTCACTTTCCAACCTAAATTACGTCTACAAAAAAAAAAGAAAGAATTGGGGTGTGTGTATGTTTATACAGCCTAGAACTTGTCTGCCTCAACGGGCGACGAGTCTCCCAGCTGTCGATGCGAAATTTAGCCAGTGCAGTACAACCGCTAGCCTGGGGTCTTTAAAGGGACCATGAAATGATTCTGAAATCGAATTTCATCCACCGGGCGTCGTAAAAGTGTGAAAAGAAACACAAAAACACAAAAATAGGGAGCCACAAAAAATTCTTTGCTATAGAACTTTTAAAAGAAAACTGGACTCTTTTGCGCCTTCTTTCCTTCGAAAGCTCTCTGCCTGTTCACTGCTATGCATCCGCGGAACTGCAGCACGTCAGCCGAATCCACGTCGCCTATTGGGTAAGCGCCTACCGCACCAGCATCGCGATCATAAACAATAAATAGCCGGCAAATGTTTCCTAAAAGTTTTGTTAAATAATATTCAGATCCACATTTTGTAGCCTAATTAGAGTTGTGTGGCGAAAATTGCCAAATTTGATAATGCTGAGAGCCAAGCGCCATCTATCGTGTGGTAAACGAAGCTGAGAGCCAGCTCCGCCAGCTCCGGAGCTGTCCTTTTTACGATCAAATCAGCATGGCCGACAGCGTTGCTTGGTCACCGTAAGACAACGACCAACGAACGTTTATTTTCTTATGTGTTCTTCTCGCGCGTCCCGACTTCAAGCAGCAGGAAAAAAGTACTTGAAACAGACCACGACGAACAAGAGCGCTGGATCCGCAAACACCCGAGACAAGCTGAAACGGCAACTTTGGCAGATAGGCCTAGCAGCCATTCCGCAGCGTTGCTTCGACGGTACTCTGACCAAGACAGTGACCACGACCGGCTGGCGTGCTGAATGGAATATGCCCGCGCGACCCTTGTGGACCCTTCCCGTATTATAGTTTGATCGCTGACCTCAATTTTAGATTAAGAGGTGAGGTCAATCTCTTCCCTTTGTCATTTCCTTGTTTTCCGAGGCAGTGCTGACGAACACTGTCGTCGACAAGGGACTTTCGTCGATTCTATCTTCTTGTTTTGTGTGATATAGAGCTCGAATAAACGCCGTATGGATTACCCTCGTAACACGGTATGTACACTTTGTTATTAGTTTGCCATTTTTATTCTGACACGACTGCATGTCACTGTCGAGCTATAACAGTTCGTGGGAGCTACGTGCAATGCCGGTCCAACCTTCCTTTGCAGAGTGTCAAGTCAGTATCGAGTTGCAATCGTAAAATATCGGTCCCGAAGCGCTTACCAACAGCGTAAAGACAGCACTTCCATCAAACGCGCGCGAACACTCCGAGTGTGAACAGGTATTTACGTGGCTCTTGCTGACACTGTCGTAGTTCAAACGTATCTTTTTTAACGTGGCTCGCTCTTGCATCTCCGAGGCAGCGAAAAAACGCCGCGGCAATTTCTTTCTATCTACGTCGCTTTGCAAACGACTGACACGGGCCGCCTTTTACCAACAATGACAGTTGGGTTGACTTCTGGAGTCTTCGACGGAAGACTCGCCGCACTTCCCAACAGGCATACCGGCGTATGGGACTAGTCCCACGCTGTCGCTGTAGCGAAAAATATCTCATTGAATTTCGCTCAGCTGCGATGTGTCCACGGCAATCGCGGCGATCAGGGGCACCGATTCAGAAAATACGTCGGTGACATCAGCGCCATCAGCGCAGTAAAACTACAGTGGCTTAAAGGGGTAGTGTAGTTACCGCGTAGCCTCCACCATGCATCGGGAACGGCCGCTCCTTGGAAGACGGTGTAGGTGGCGCTTCGATCCGCAGCTCCGTTAGGATGCCTCAATCGGCCGGCAGATAGAGGCACCCTAACACGCTTCATAACTAATATAAATACCTCAAAAACAATTATTTGTTTCCAGTGAACTTCCAACGACATGGTTTGTGTTCGTAGGTGAATAAAAATGTGAAACTAGCAGACGACAGTGTAGTCGACAGCTGCGAATCGGCCGGAGCTGGCCGGAGCCAAGCTGACCAAGCGGCCAAGCCGGAGCCATAGCCGGAACGACGGTGCTGCAAGCGCCAGCGCCACCCGCGGCCGTCTTCCAACGCTGTGCCGCTTCTCCGGTTTCGTTCGTTACACTACCCCCTTTAAGCCACTGTAGTAAAACCTACCGGCGCACCCCCAACCCGCCGCCGCTGACGCTTCCATTCTACAGCCGAGAGAACTTCCGGTTCCTGTCCCAGCGTACGTCACGACCGTCAAAATTACGCCGCAACTTGTTTTGCGGTCAGTGGGAGAAGAAAGAAAAAGTCGATATTTCATTCTTTTTTTGTGTAGAAGTTAATGAACCGAGACGAAAACGGATGCCTGTTCGGCATTCAGTGAACGTTGAAGGTTTAATGTAAAAGTTATCTGGCAAAAGTAAAAAGGTCATTTCATGGTCCCTTTAACGTGCATAACGCGCCGGCGTGCGGTCGTGATACACGACCGCACGCCGGCACGATGCTCATCCAGATAAAAAAAAAAAAAAAAGCGTCTGCGTGCTTTAGTCGGTAGTGTGTCTAGCTCGCAACCGAATCGTGGGTTCGATTCCCGCGTCCGCCTAAAATTCTTCGGATTTTTTCTTTATGCACATAAATTACTTTATAAATTGAAATCATTTGAGATATGCGCTGACCTTTAATTCGCATTGCATGTCATGTTTTAATCACTTTAATTCCACCCGTGACGTCACGTTTCTCGTGAGCGTTGTTTGAAATTCCCGCAAGAGGTCATATGGCTGTGACGTCATAACCCTTTCGCCCAATCACGATTTTTCCGTCCGCCGCCGACACCAACGCCGGTTTTTCTGCGACACGAGCTCCGCAAAGCTGTCGCTTTAATATTGTTTCGTTTTATTTAGGGAACGACGAGTACTAACCTTGACGTGGTATTCCTCTTGCAAAAGAAGCGGTAAGATTTATCGACATTTTAGGCTATACTGAGCACACAGCGCCCTCATTTGGAAAGTACTACAAGCTTTTGCCCAATAAACACCTTCTCTTTATAAAACCGGCCAAAGCAACGTTTCAACAAAGAAGCAAGATGAGGCATACTTCTTCGACACTTATACTTTCTGACAGGCCCGCGAATTTTAACCAAAGGTTAAAACAAGCTATGGAACTCAAACTTAATTACCAATTATCTGACCTTCTAAACAACCACCCCAATACAGTTATAATAGCACGCAAAAGTCGAACAATCCGCATGTTCAAGAAAGTAGTAAAAGCGTATTATTTTAGCGGCCGACTGACATAAACTTCAAATTTGTCCCGTGAATGCGAATGCCCCTACCTACCAGTGGCTTCAGTGGTTTGCGAATTCTAAAACGTATTTTATAGTGATTTTAATATTGTTTTATGTAATGTGTCTGCTGATAAATGGATTGCTGAAAAAAAGTACTAGTGTTTCATACATTTTTTTTTTGTTTTCTTCGAATACTGCAAAAGTGGATTATTTTAGATTAAAGCGTTCACTGACATTGTATGGTAATATGAATGCGATCTCAATGATGTCGATGTGAATGATTTTGATTTCAATCTTTTGATGACTTTGATGGTAATTATTTCAATTGCGATGCTTAGCTAATGTCAATTCGATCATTTTTGCTTTGTGCCCACACAGGTCGACTGTTGTAAAAGAAAACAAAGAAGAAAGAAAAAGGGGGGGGGGGGGGGGGACTTTTGGCCACGTCAAAAAACTTCTAGTCTGCCGCAGCTCCTCAGACACATGTGTGCATGGAAATAAAGATTATTTCTAAGTTGCGGGGATCGCATTGTTGGCGTTGTGTGTCAACAGTGCGATAACCAGAATTTTGTCAAGCTTTGCGATCCCCACGATATGACAATATTTAAATACTGCTCGTACAGTGGACACGAGCATTGAGTGAGCAGTCGATTTGGACTGGTGACAATCAATGAGTGGACATGCATTCGGGGCTCGTGAGTCATGACCGATCGCTGTGATGAGGGAGTAGCCGAACCTTGCAATAACTGGAACTCGCAGCGTGCCCTGTGCGTTGATAGTTCCACATCAGTACCGGCGAGCGCTCGTGTATCACTAATGCCTAGAGTGCCTTCATACACACGCGCGCCTTTTGCTTGAGTGGTGACTTCTCAGCCATTTTTACGCCCAATCGTTTTTTTATGCATTTTTGAAGTACGCGCAATCCGGTGTCAATCAGCTCGAGCGCGTAGCTTTGGCTGGTGCAGAGACGCCATTTTAGCTCCCAAGTCACGCACCGAGTGCGCGAGAGCGTCGCTTGCTGAACATTCAGTGCAACAATGAATGTCTTCACCCTGAGACAGACAGACATGCAGGCACCCTACTAATGCCTGGTGCACTTTATAGAGCCCAGGCTAGCGGTTGTACTGCACTGGCTAAATTTCTCATCTACAGCTGGGAGACTCGTCGCCCGTAGAGGCAGACAAAGTTCTAGGCTGTATAAACATACACACAACCCAATTTGATAGTTTCAGCGCGTGGCTATGATCACTGGCAGCATATAATAGACCATTTGCGGTATTACCCAAGCATCAAGGAGAATGCGGGATTGGTGTTCCATGCGCCGCACGTGCTGCCCTCAGCAGTAGTAACTTTTGTAAAGCAAATACCTAAAACAAATGGCATCTTGCACGCGCGTTCGGCAACGCTTTATTTTGGTTATTTACTTCGAATCTTTTATACGTGGAAAGCGTGCGCGTGCGGCGCGTGGAACACAATCCCTGCATTCTCCTTGCAGCTGAAAAAAAAAAAAAAACGTTGCTCGTTTCCTCGTTCTTTTTTTTTTTTTTCGTTTCTTGTTGTTTAAAAAAAAAACACGTTAGGGATTTATTTTGATTACAAAAGTACAAAAACTCGTTGCACCGAGCCTTTAGTGAAGAATTTACTTGGGGGTGTCGCGGGTCTGTTTTCTTACGGCGCCCTTCTGACCCCAGGCGTGGACGGACACTCGAGGCGTCCTGGGCCAGAGCTGCGGACCTCGGGTGTCGGCGCGATTCCTGCGCGACATTCCCTGCGACATGAGCAAGAGCGACTTCTGCAACGTGCCCGGGAGCGGATACCCCTGGTGAGATAAACGGGCGCGCCACCCGCCCTCTTTGGTGTCGCCGAAATGCCACTGAAGCGGTTGTTGCAACTCAGAGGGAGGCCTAGGCTGGAGAGAATGGCATTGTAGCATCTAAGAAGGCAATTACCAGTATCCTTGTCAAAGAAATGAAGTTAACACATTGAGTGAAAACGAAAACTGAAGGTCCCATTGTGGCAGCGCACGAGCACCTTTATTGAGATTCTTATTACAAGAGGGTGTCTTCCTTAGCGCTATTCGAGAGTAAAAAAAATCGTATAAATAGACAGATTAGCGAAGTGCATTGAAACATGTAACAAAGATGTCTTCAGGTGGTGCCGTTATTGCACTCAAATTTTAGAAGCGCAAGTTTCACAACAAAAAAAAAATAGTAAAAGCCGCCTAGTTGACACTGCTGCTTACAGATGGTACCACACACGGTCGGAGCTGCTGGATCTGCTTTCAGGTGCTCATCTCAAAGCAGCATTCACCTTTTAGCTTTATGTTGTGTCATCTAGTGAGTAGCAGCTCAACCAGACAGACTTTTTGTCGTTCTCCTCCCTGTGTGTAGAAAAAAAAACAGAATATTTTAGGCCTATTTTTTTAAGCTTACACTCATGATGTTTGAATATAATAAATGCAACACCCAAAAATAGCTTTTGGGAAAGGTTTTATTGCGCTCCCTTAATTTGTTTATTCGTACGAATTTGTTCGCTCCTGAACATATCGCTCGGAAACGCCGTGTATACATTCCTAAAGCATTCTGCAAAACATGCGTAATTTTCGGTGCTGAGCCACTCGGAAAGCAGTTTGACGTGACACGTCCAACGCCAAGTGCGCGCGACCGGTGCCCCTTTTTTTTCTTTTCATTTTCGATTCGCAGGCACGCGGTGCGGCGGTACATCTTCGAGAATCAAGGCTTGGTGCGGCGGATGTACGGCGACCAGCGGCACAGTCTGATCGTCGTCAGCGAGCTCGAGGCCCGCAGACTGCGCTACGACGACGAACCGAATCGAGCGTTCCGTACGGACGGAGGGCGGAACCCGCATCGCGTGCGACCCAACAGTCGCTACGCGGCCAGGCTCAAGACGCCGCCTGCGGCCTCTCACGAGACCGAGGACCCCGCAGAGACAACCACGGTGCCCATCACCCCGACGGAGGCCACGCCCACGACAGCTCGCGTTCCCGTTCGCACACCAGGGTTGGTAGGCCGCCAGGCCCCCCCCCCCCCCCAAAAAAAAAAAAAAAAAGAAGTAAAATGGGTTGTATGTAAAGAAAGTAGCTCCACCTCGGCAAGTCACGCACAACGCTATCTCTGCCATGTGACTTGTGCGACTATACGTCACGCGATCACGTGACCCACACTGGCACAATCACGTGACCATGACGGCACGACCACGTGACCCATAGTGGCACAACCACGTGACATATAGTGGCACAACCACGTGGCCTATAGTGGCACTACAATGTGACCCATGTGGCACAAACCACAGTGTTACTTTTTTTTTGCTGCAGATTTTGTATTGTTATATTGATGGTGCGTTTTGCCATCAGTCCGAGGTGAGACCCGATCATGTTCAGCTCCTCCCGTCGTGATGAGTCACCGCGTGACTCCCGTAACCTGCCGATTCTGGTCTCGCTCATTTCCGGTGGATGCCGCGTTTGTATGCGTTCCAGGATCATGACGCAAGTTGTGTACCACGACGAGCCGGCCGACGAGCCTTCGCCGGAGCTCGCTACGGACGCGAGGGAAAGGCCGAACGAGACCGAAGCGACCAACGCCACACAGGACGTTCCCAGCCCCACGACGGAGAGCTTTCAAAGCACAGCCACGACGGTAGCCCAGCCGGCGAGTGACTTTGGGCCATCCTACGCTGCGGGCGAAGCCTTCACGCACGAGCCCCAGGCACTCCTGTACGCGGAGTCTACAGACCACACGACGAGTCACCTTCACATCAGCGTCTTGGACCACAACAGCATTGATGCAGCAGACGCCGTGAGGCCCAGCACAGAGAGCACCGAAGCGCCCGAAGTGTTGATCCCGACCACGGAAACACCGGCCAAGAAGGGCATGTGAGTACGGCCCTGAGGTCAGGCAACAATGAGCTTGAGACTCGGGCGGGCCGCATACTATTTGGGGAGTTTTAGTAGATCGTTTCACTAGCCTCGATAACGATACCCAACTAATAGAGAGTTTTAGTAGATCGTTCGATCCCGATACCCCGATAACGATACTATATATGTAAGCGCAAAGGCGGAGGCAGAGTATCGGGTATCGTTATCGGAGTCATCGGAACGATCTACTAAAACTCTCTAATATGCACGCGCAGAGCGCCGGCGAAGTATCGTCATGGGAGCTATTGGAACGATATACTAAAAGAGTTCAGGGCGAGGGAACGGAAGGCTGGGGAGGAGGCAGCAGGCGAACTGCTGGAGCGAGGTTGCCTCCTCTCGTCTCCAACAATCCATCTGCCTCCTCCTCCCCTGCCTTCCTTTTTCTCGAATCAACCTGTCGCCGACTATAATAAGAGGGCTATGCCGTTGAGCGCGTGTCCTATAATGCTGAAATCGGTGTACAAGCTTACAAGAAAAAAAATACCTCGAAAAAAGTGTCGGAGAAGACACTGTTTGAGGAGTGTCTCTTCCTTGTTTATGACGGTCCTGTAACATTGGTCATACACAACATCAAAAAATAAAGCTAAGCACACGCGCTGACCTCTATTGTAGTAGGCTGGATCGAGGTTTGTCTTGCTGGGGTCGAGTGGCACCGCCGGCCGCCATGACGCGACACCAACTAACGCATGGGACTCTATGAAAAAAAAAAAAAAAGAACGAGAAAAAGTTTTATTTTCTTATTTCTAAGCTGTTGTCGGCACTGAAACGTTTTTGGCTGCTTGTCGGGAAGCATGCCAAATAGCTTGTGCACAAACATTAAAACTGACAGCCCCCGCAGTTCGTATAAATGAATGTTTTGTGGTCGAGTGCGACTCCACTGGGGCAAAAGATGTAGTGCAGCTCAATGAGACGAGAGTTTCCGCAGAGTCGGCGGCGGCTTCGATGAGTTGGGTTTAAAAGACAGGCTTGAAGGCTTTGCTACGCGGAATTCGCTCACTCCCAGAAAGCCGCTGTTAACGTGGAACTTTTTTGACATTCATAAACTTCTGGGCTTCCCGAGCACGGTCTTATTGATGGCAAGTTTCTTTTTTTACTCCACGAGAACGCGCTTGCCAGCTCAGCCGTAAATGCTCCGGCTAGGGTGCCTCAATGTCCTTCTGTTTAGGGTGATGCCACCCTTTGTAATACCCGATGCCGACAGCACGCGCTCACAGGGAAAATACAAAGAAATCGACGAAAACAAAATGTCGCCATAGCACAGTCAGCGCCACAGACGCGTGCAGGGACACGCTCTTTCACGCGCTTCTGAACAAAAAAGGAAAATAAAAGTGTGGGACAAAATGGCCGGATGACTCCACCCTAAGCAGAGCGCACATGAAGGCACCCTAGCTCCGGCACGTTTGATTTTTTTTTTTTTAATGTGGGTTGGAACGCATGACAAATACCGATTCGATCTCCAAATACCCGATATAATGATCGCAGCACATTATAAAATACTCGCCTTCGAGCACCGCGTAGAAGCTTAAATATTCCTACCTTTGTGTGTTTCTCCCATAGACTTGCGTGTTTTGCCAGGTGTCAAGTAATGGCCGCCGGTAGTGCCACCGACGGGCTCTGCGACGAACGCCGTTTGTTCGTATGAACGGCGCATGTGACTGCGGCTTTAGCAAAACGAGGGCTACCATTCCAGGTTTCTCTTCCTGTACTTCGCATCAGACTAGAATCCCTTGTTGTTTTAATGGACGGGAAAGGTTTCGGCACGGGTGGATACCTTGCTTCTTATCATTTCGTCATTTCCTCTCTACCCTCAGAAATGCCTGTCCCGTGAAGCAAGAGGTGCTGGCCCCGTACTGGGCCAACAACACCCGGGGCGACATCCTCGCTCTTCTGAACGTCTACCCTTTCGAGCAGTACATCCACGCTGAAAAGTGCGCGTAAGTGATCCAAACCTCGAGTTCGTTCTCACATGTATGACGACCGCTTTGGAAGTCCCTGGAAGCGGGTTACAAGACTTTCGTTAGTTTGCCACTAGCCGCCTCGGTGGCTCCGAGGCGAGAGCGCTGGGCTCACGGATCCCCATGTGGCGGGTTCGAATCCCGGCCGAGGTGCCCGCAATCTGACGGAGGCTTATTGCGGAGAAGGCGCCGTGTAACTGAGCTTTCGGTTGCACGTCAAAAGATCCCCAGGTGGTCCAAATTAATCCTCAGTCCTCCGCTGGGGCGTGCCAGATGCCCGTCGTAGGTTTGGCACGTAAAACCCCAAATTTGACTTTTAGTTTGCCACTACCAATAGTCAAATTCCATCGCAATAGAATATAACCTGCACAGCAGAGCAGGCAAAATTCCCTGTGCAATGACCTGTGCGAGCGTGTGCGCGCATGCGCGTGTGCACGCACACGCATCACTTGTAACTCGAGGCGAGCAAACCCTTTCCACATAAAAAGCACGAGAGTACTCAAATTGTTTGTTTTTTTACATTACAGTATTTAATTCGTTTTTCACACTAAAGCTATTAAGCGTTTTCCGCGTGCACTTACCGTGTTACGGGATTACGGCGTGACGTAACACCTAGCAACCAAGGTGCAGTGGGGGACAGCGGGGCTAGGGCGGGCTTGGGCCGCCGGGTGGCCCAAGGTGGGTTAATATTTTGTAAGGAGCCATCCGTAGACTGTCGCCAGTGATTACCCGTCGTCCCCCACTGCGCGACCGGGGACGTCGCCGGCGATCTTCGGTTGCTAGGTGTCACGTCACGGCGTCGCTCCCCATAACCAGCCAATCCAGTGCGGTCTCCGTTGCTATGCGTCCTATGGCCAAGCCTCTCGAAATATGCACCCCGCCGCCATCTGTCGGCGCTTGCTGCGCTAATTTCCACAGCCAGTGGGGGTGTGGCGCCATACCGTGGCGACGTTACGCACTTTATATGCGTGTGCTCCAAACCAGTTCAAGGTCAGCGCATGTACCAGGTCACCAATGCTAACGCTTTAAAACTTTGTCTGCTACGTGTCCTCTGTTTCACCCTTTTTTTTTCACGTTTTATTAAGCACCCAAATTAATGCTATTTACAAATAGTCGTTCTATGCGCCCAATGGACTTCTGTTCGCCTTGCAGGTTTGAAAACCACCAGATGTTCTGCCGCGACGGGTGTCGGTGTGAGCAACAGTTTCGCCTGCACCGTCTGCTGGCCTTCGATCCGCGCAACGAGTGCCGAGGCATCTTCTCAGACTGGTTTCGGTTCCCGTCCTGTTGCGTCTGCATCTGCTACGACCTCGGAGCGGTGGGTTTCCGAGCTGGAAGGTTCAAGTCATGAAGAGCCCCATTGAGCGTCGAGTGCCATGTAAATTTGTATTTATTTGGAGAATAAAAGTGTAAATGTGTGATGAATTTTGAGAACCGAAAGATGAAGACCTACAAATAACTCAATGAAGAATTATGGGTATGAGAACGAACAATCGAGTAAGTGCAGAAAATTATAAAATGTCCCACTGTTCTTGCAGTAGTGAACACCCAACGCGTATGTAAAGTTCCAAAAAACGCCCTTCCCGGGTAAGAGGTATACCAGCTAAACGGTGGAAATTATAGTGGGCAGCAAAAAGTTGTGTACACAATACAAACTTGGGCGACAAGGGGACTGCTGTCGCATTTCCCGGACAAGGCGAGCTCCTGTTCCGCTGTTCCGTTCGGATTCGAAAAGATTCGCCACGTTCGTAAGGAGCCATGTTTTCAATTCTAGGAGCGTGGTCGCTCTGCCCCCTGTCCAGCAACATCTACATAGTGAGGCCGTATAGTACGGACGTCCACGCAGCGTCCGTACTACGGCCTCGCTATGTAGACGCCGCACTTCCTGCCAGTGAGCAGGAAGTGCGGCGGACATGGCCTAGTCTGTAGCGTGTCTGGTTCGTAACCGAAAGGTCGTGGGTTCGAATGATGCCGAAAATTCTTCAAATTTTTCTTTAAGGTAAGTTAATTACTTTATAAAGTGAAATCATTTGAGACGTGGAGACCTTTAATTCGCATTAAATCACTTTTATTCCACGCGTGTTAAAATTCCCGCGCAAAGTCTGACGCCCTATCGACCAATAAGGATTTTCCCGTCACGACGCCACCGGCCGCGGCTTTTCCGAGACACGAGCTCCGTTAAAAATCCGGCACCACGGCCGTTGCGCGTTGTAACTTCCTATTCCACCCCTGGGTCTGGTAGCCCGGTCCTTCTTTTTGAGCGCCGTTTTAATGCGAAAGCATTAAAGGGATAATAGAGTTTTAGAATAGCGTAAAGGCCCTTGCGTCAGCACTGCGTACAACGTACGCTAGCTGTCGACGTAACGTTACGGAGCGCGTTGAACGCGCACTTTTAGTATGGCGGAAGGCAAACGCATTCGTAACGATACGTAAGACTTGCAGCGCCCTCTAGATGTGCTCCTGCGAACTGCCTCAAACAATCCAAGGCGGGTATTCGGTAAAGCCAATTTAGCACTGCGAATCTCTTCGCTTTGCTACGAAGTGCGTGAATCTCTTTCCAGTTTTCTGTTGTGAACGTGTTTTGTCTTTTTTTTTTTAGGGCAGTGCGACCAGCAGTTCGATCTATGGTTCGCTCTAGCGTGTTGTGGGATCTCTACTATCTTATGTTGGCCTCGTCATATGCTTTGAAGCATGCAAGCTATAGGTCGCACCGCCCGCGTACCGACTGCAGAAAAAACACCTTTTTGAGTTCGACGGCGTCGCCAACGTTCTTGGCTACCGACACCCACTTTGTGGGCGCTCGAAAGGGTTCGTCGCGTTGATTTCTTGTGGTTGTGGGTCGCCTGTCAATACCACCCGATCAGGCCGAGTTCCACTCGCTACGAGAAAGTCACACGGGGAAGCGCGACCATTGGGAAAAGATTTTATCTGTACTTAAGTTCAGAGTCCGATGAAGAGGAGGGCCAAGTGGTCCGGTTCTTCAGTTGGAGGCCTTGCTCGGCACCGGCTCTTTCGTCTGTCTCCAGCTCCGAACTCCGAGTGTCCTCGCCCGCCACGAGCCTCGCCCTTTTTCTCTTCTTTCTCTTTCTTCCACAATGTTGAGGTCATCCTTCAATGGTGAAGCGAACCCGTACTAGAGTGTACACTACCCGTACAACGCGCGTAGCACTTCCACTGGTTTGCCTCACCGCCGCCATTTTCCAAACTGTAGTAGTCTCGCGCTTCCCCGTGCGCGACGAGAGCAACGAGAATGTATACGCAGGGGACCGCTACGTACGCTCGCAAAAAGCGATAGCGAGCAAACGTACGCATAGCTCGCCGCAGTACGTACGTATGGCTCATGCGCAGTATGGAGGACGCAGCGTTAACGCTAACGTAGGGGGCTTACGTTTGCTGCTATACGTATTACTAAAACTCTAATGAACCAAATATTGCAGTGTCCATAATAAGTGGCGCACAATCTTTCCACAAGCCAGCGGACACCGGTGTGCGCGAGCACACGCAACGAAGTTGACGTCAGTGGCGTACCAACTTGTTCTTGAGTAGGGGGCAAACCAACCCCCCCCCCCCCCCAGGCGGTCAGTGTTTGCTCTGCCCAGCGGCGGCTGTTTGAGGGGGAGAACACATGCCTTGCCCCCCTCTCCCCCCCCCACTCTGAAAACTGAAGGGGCAAGCCCCCCCCCCCCCCCCGGGTTGGTACGCCCATGATTGACGTCATAGACCTCCATTCACGCTTAAAGGCCCGTTCACACTCTTGCGACCGAGTACAACCGAGAGAGACGAGATCTGTTATAACTTATAACCTCTTAAAATTTCTTAGGACGAGGGAACACACTGGCATTCTGGCGCCAACTATGTGGTGACCCTGGAACTGCATTTCACAAGAGCGAAGGTTTTGCGGGCTTTCCGAGGTCAAATGTGCTTAATACCTATAAGAAAGGCTCGTTTATAACATTTACAAAAGTTTTTCGAGCCAAGAAAGAAAGGATAATGCGCGAGAGAAACATCCTTTGGGAATGATTATCTACGTTAATGCGAATAGCATCAAACGGTGAGGAGTTATGCGCGTTCGTCAGGTGGCCGGCACACTCTAGATACGCCAGCCCACTCTTGAGGCGATTCTAAATTTGTTGACACTTTCACAGCCCTGCGCACGATTTCCGCAGCCCAGCACGTGCGTTTGTGTCACTTAGGAAGGCGAGCAAAGCACGCGCCATACGCACAAACACTCAAAATGGTACCGACCAGACTTTCTGGCGTCTCAGCTAGTCTCAACCAACGGTACTCTAAACGGTTGTTTATATCTCTACCATAGGACGCGCTTTACAGCGCTGTCACAGCTACCGGTGCGCGCGCGTTCCATGCACGAGGGCTCATTCCGCTCTCGTGAGGCTGAGCACGGCCGCTACATCACCCTCTCCCGAGCGCGGGAGAGGGTGAGCTAGTGGCCGTGCTCAGCCTCACGAGAGCGGAATGAGCCCTCGTGCATGGAACGCGCGCGCACCGGTAGCTGTGACAGCGCTGTAAAGCGCGTCCTATGGAAAAGATATAAACAACCGTTTAGAGTGCGTTGAATGACTGCCTTCATAGCTCTGTGGTTAGCGCGTCTGCCTGCTGATCAAAGGGTCAACGGTTCGAATCCCAGCCGGCGCCGGTCTTTTTTATTTATTTATCGACCCGCGGCGTAAGAGGTTAGATAGCCAGATAGATACATAGACGAAAAGTGCGTGAAGTAGCCAACGAATGCTATTCGCATTAATACAAAATATGCCGGACCGCCAAGTTTAAACTGCAACCCGATAGATGGCGCCACTGTGTCGTCTCGTTCAGAGCCGTATATTAGGAGAGTTTGGACAATAGGCGGAGCAAAGGCCGCCGCCAGCGCCGAATATTCCCCCCACGCTTAGAGCATAAACTAAATTTGTGACACAGCGTCGACCAATCAGGAGACCTCTACTCCATCTCACAAATGTCTGCAGTGAAGACAAAGGCACAGGCGCGTGAGCCTAGCTCAGCGAAACGCTTTTGTTTGTACGAGACCTCGTGCATAGGAGGCACTTTCCAAAGCCACGCGCTCGTGCCCACGCCTTTGTCTGCACTGCTATACTTCATCTCACGTCAGTACGGACTATTGTTAGCCGGGCGTGCTAAAAGCGCGAGCTAACTGCTTCGAATGAAGCCTCGGCGGCTGCACGAGCGCTCGTGCAGCGAGTGCTCCCGTCAAGGCAGTCATGGCTAGCCGCTCGCGCTAGCACAGCCTTCGCAGTTAGTCCATGCTAAGGTGAGACGAAGTATAGAACAGCGTCCTGAGACTGGCTGAAAGAAAGCAGTGCAAAGGGTAAGGTGCGCGAGCGTCTTGAGACGCGGAGTCCCGCTCGGCACGGCTCAAATTATACTTCGTTTCGCTTTATCTGCGAGCGAAGCCAAAGCTAGAAGCGCGAGACCAGCGCTTTTTGCATTTCTCCCCAGCTCGCGCGCTTGAGCAAAGCCTGAACGCACGAAGCTTCCGTGCTCGCGCTTCCAGTTTTGCCTTCGCTCGCACATAAGGTGAAACGAAGTATAGTCGTGTCACAAATTTAGAGCACACGACCACCGCTAGGGGCTGTTTCGCGGCCTGTGGTTGGCCCCGAGATGCTCGCCTATTCAAACCAATGTATGGCCAAACTCTCTCAATAACCGGCTCTGGTCTCGTTGTAACAGGTTCTAAGGGACCAAGTTTTAAGAGGTCGCAAGAGTGTGAACGGGCCGTAAGATGACGGTGAAACTTATGGTATCCGAGTAAGAAGAGAATAAAGACAGGCTTTTCATCCTCGCAAGTGAAAGAAAGCTATGTGCTTGTTAGACAAATTAATCGCCTACCTTTTACACCAAACTCTAATGTGAAGATGTGAAGCCTGTCTATTTTTTTTCCCGGAGCCCGCACATTTCACTGTCATCGTAAGCGTGAACAGGGCACTACGACGTCAATTTCGTTGCGTGTGCTGGCTCGTGGAAAGATTATGCGCCACTGATTAGACACTGAAATGTTTGGTTCAGCATCCTTTAAAGGGGCACTGACACATCAAAATCATATTTTTTTATTATCCGAAACTATTAAAAAGATACCGGGACATTACCCTCAAAATTCGAAACCTGGGAATTCAGTATTTGTGAATTAAAAAAAAAAACAATTTCCAAATGCCGAATTTGAAGTTCCCGCGCGATCCGCGCCAGTGCAGTGAGTCAGATTTTGCGGTCTCCTGCGACTCGACTTTCTTTCGGACCTCAGCTCCACGCTATGAAGCAAAGCGCTGTTTCAACACCTCCTAGAAAACAAGGCCGTAGCGCTCTTCTCGTGACGTCGCGAAGGAAGGCCATCGGGGGCGCGTGGCGAAGCGAAGTCAACTCGCGTGGATCGACCGTCGTAACGCGCTTGTAGTCACATACGCGTGTCTTATCAGCTAAAATGAAAGCTGCACATAGCAACGGGTCTATAAAACATTTTATTACACGGGCAAAATATTACACCGCTAAATAATCGGGATGGAATGGTACGGAGTAGGCGTATGAGAGAAAACATTGAGTCACGCAGTAAATCTGTAGGAATGCATATTTTACACAGAAATACTTCGACAAAATGGCGAGACACGCAGTGATTGGACACAGCAAAACCAATCGCAGTTAAAAATCAGGTAGACGTGGTCAACGCGGACACGGCTAGACAAGTGTCACGATCATGTAAGCGATGTTATCACGTGCAGTGATTGAATTCTTGCATCATACCCCGGCCACATAAAAAAAGTAATGTAATTTCGATCGAATGACATTATGGGGTCGACAAATCAGCTTGCGACGCTCATATAATCATTCAAGACCGCGAGCTGATTAAGTCCCGTATCATTTAATGAAAATATATTAACTTTTCCGTGTGGCAGGGGTACCAAACTTACTATTTACAGTCAAAGAATTTACTTCTCCCTATGGGCTCGAGCTGCCTTAGAACAAAATATCTTATTTTGTATACAATAATACTATTACCTTAAATACAGTTAAGATTCTAGTATAAAAGCGGTAAAGGCAATTAAATAGCATTAGTATAAATAAACACATACGCACAAACAACGCACTTTGTAAAATCACACAAACTTGTTATCCACCTTCCAGTGAAAACTAGAATATTACCACGCATATTTACAAATGTCGACGCAACCGCACACGGATAACGACGAACAAGATGCCATCTGTCACGAAAAACAAAAACGAAAACACAACCCGACTGCAGCACTTTACTCGCGTCCCACATGACCAAGAAAGCCCGTAAATAAGTTGTTACTCACCTGTCGATCGTATGCACACGTCCCACAATAGCCGTGGCGAAAACATTTGAACACGAACTTTAGGTATCTCTCTGTCGAAAGAGAGGTCTATCGACAATCGACCAGTGTCATCGTTGGCTGGTTGCCACTTATGTCATTCAAACTGTAGCAGGACTTGTTCCGCTATGTACGTAAATGCCGTAGTATCAAGCGAACACAAAAAAAAAAAACTACGCGAGACTGCGGTGACGATCAAGAAACCACAAGAAGGATCAAAAGAACACACACACACACACACACACACACGATAGCAGCGGGCGGCAGCAGTGTGGGAGTTAACCAGCGTCGTCGACCCATCTCTTGCTCGCGTGCGCTCCCTGCAGCGATGACTGGATTTTTTTCGGTTTCCTTCCCTTCTCAAAGTCTCAGGGTTCCTTTTTAGACAGTCAGCAGCTCACACACAACATAAATTTACCAGAATCGGAGCCCGTACGAGGGAAGAAAACGTCGCAGCGGACCGGTTCATTCGAAAAGTGTGGGGATCTGCGGGATTGCACGTAGTCTCGCGGTTACGGGGATAATCATAAATAAAAAAATTAGTACTTTCAACCTTGATAGCGCGTTGTATATTATGTTTATATTATATATATATATATAATAAATTGTACAATACTGCGCTTTTAAAACATATATTAATGTCAGATAAACGCTCACGAACACCCCGCGCCGCTCGAGAAGAAACGTTTTTTTTTTCTTTCACGTCGATGGTGTCGGTGCCACAAACTTTTCTCACGTAGTTGCGCTATGGACTTCCTTCCTCCGCCATTGTGACGTAACCGAGGAGGAGGTGAGCAGGCAAGATAAAAGGGAGCCGGCACGGAAAAAAAAAAACGGTTTCTTCCCCGACTCGCCGATCTGCTCGAGCGCCGCCAAGGTTTTCGACGGGGGATACAAATCCAGGAAGCGACACCACACCGAACTCTGATTTTTGGTATTTGAAAAAGAGGGGCCGTAGTGCGTTCGCAATTGCGTTAAAAACATGTTTTACGATTGCCGTTATTAAACGTTATAGAAATGTCGCCTATAAAGCTTCTAAATTTCCCGATTTTTGACGTCACCGATCAAAAGAAGGGAGGAGGCGAGAAGCGGAAGAATCAGACACTAAAAATAAAAAGGCGCGCACGCGCGCAAGAAATTTTTTTTCGCGATGCGTTTTTTTTTTTTTTGCGTGTCTATGATTACAACTTGCATCGTTTTAGACAATATAAAAAAATACGACCTTTGGGGTGTCAGTGCTTCTTTAAACTATCCCATGGAGCGGAACCGGCAGCGTCTGTAACCGCAAGAAAAAAAAACGCGTAAGAAATGCTTATTTTCTCATTGGCTGAGCAAAACGGCTCCTAGATGGCCATTGGCGGCCGCTATTTTTTCGGAGTAAGGGGAGCTGACATCGGGTGCAAAGGGCGCAACGGGCCTGCTATATAGTGGTGGCACGTACTACATTCATCGCACGATAACCACTGTTGTTTGCACTGCAGCCAAAAAGAAGGGCGAGTGGAGGCGGCTGTGGCAGACCGCGGCACATCTTTAGCTGTAAACAGTGACTGTATACGCAACTCAATTGCGTGTCAAGAATGCGCATGCGTTCTTGATGGCGTGTTGTACGGTGAAGTGGCACTACGAAACAATGTCAGGTTGCGACGCGGAAGCTCAACTTCAATATTTTCTTCTCGATTTAGACAAAAACCATTTCGATTAAAATTTCTGAAACGAAAGACAATAAACTCTTTTTATAAAGCCGTTTCGTTTCGTATTTTTACTTGGACCACCTCAGGGTAGAATAGACGGCTGTTACGCAGCAAAATTGACTTTTTCTACAACTTTAGAATTTGTTTCATCTGTGAAGTATTTTCTTTTACAGCTTCAAACATCTTTTATTTGTAATACATCGACAAGGCTTCAAAAAAAAAATATAATTGCCAGTTGCAAAGCGATAATTAAATTAAAATTACAAAAGTGCTCATTTTTGTGCATTTTGTTGAATTAAAAAATTAACATATTTCACAGTTATCACAACATGGCAAGCTAAAAGCCGTATTTCAAAAGCAAATTGTGAAGCGTTTAAAAAAAATCTGATTATTACTAAATTATTGATTGATGCCTAGTTTTACGCCCACTTTAGCCATATTTTGTTTTTCCGGCGAAACTTTTTTATGGAAAAGTTTAAAGACCTTCGGGTGTTAATTTCTTTAGCCATTAATTTTGTTTGAAAGATCGAAGATGGTCGAGCGCAACGTCTGGGACGTTTGAGATGGAATGACCCCTAGCTGAGAAATCATTGTGCTATGTGCCATTCTCAAAGGACAGTAATTTCACTTTCTAAAAGTGATCCCCAATTGCAATAAATTACTTTTTGTGCCATAGTAATTATATCTGCAACGAACTCTTTGGAGCAAAGCAACCTCATTAAATTTCCCAAGTATTTTACCCATACAACGCAGTGCCTTTTCAGTTGCGGAGCCGTAACACCTGGTGTTACGGCTCGGGTGTTTTTCTCATGTCAAACTGCTTCAGCTGGGCAGATTGCAAGTCCGGCTGCAGGGCGCTGCCATCTTTCGGCTGCGGTGCGCTTGGACGTGTCATAATCCGCTTAAGAAGCCTTGCTAAGGCGTCGCAATCGGATTATGACCATGCCTAAGCGCACCCCAGTGAGCAAGATGGCGGTGTCCTGAGACCGAACTTGCCATGTTGAATAACATTTTTTCTCGGTAATTATTAGTATTCCTGTCGTACATATATCATTTTGTTCCAAATGTTGTTTTTTATACTTTTTTATCCTAGTACTGGAATTTTAGCTTTTTTAGTGTAATAAAAATGTGTAACACAAAAACGGTTAGGTGAATATTTTTAATTCTAGTTCAGTAATTTTCAACACCTATGTAGGTGGCAGGAATTAAAAGAAAAAATCAATTCTCTATAAACGCAAGTTAAGGAAATAATGGTACCCAAGTACTCAAACACACAGTTTCAATATAATTTAGTTTAAAGCAGGGTGTCGAACCGGAACCGAACAGTTCTTTCTAGCCGAACGGGAACTGAACCGAAATGTTCGCCGCCATCTTAGAACTGAACCAGAAAAGAAATCTCACGGTAACTGGTTGAAAGCAATTTTGCGTCTTTGTTAGTATCACAAAGTGAATATCTGTGGATAAAACATTCGCAGCTGTATTCCTGTGTCGATCAAATTGTCATATAGAGAATCGCGATGTATGATAAACTGCGGTTTTTCGTGGCGCTTTTGTCTTGGCTCCTCGCGAGCATTACTACTTTACCCATATATGTAGATCATTAAGATATATTTAGGTGCATTTCAGAGTAGACATATGTTATCTTATCAAGACGTACAGTCGCCACGGGAGTTAATAGCTCCACGCGAGCGCGCGTCTTTTTCGAGGGGCGCTTGACTGGTGGCTTGCGATAGAACTAGAGATGACGTCACGGCGAGTCCATGCAGAGTCGACGGGGGAAGCCGTCTCAATTCAAGGGAATCGCTGTTATCATCCGCCTGCGGGGTGCGTAGTTCGAATGAAAATGGGAGATGACTCTGCGGAATCATCTCTATTTTCATTCGAACTACGCACCCTGCAGGCGGATGATAACAGCGATTCCCTGAATTGAGACGGCTTCCCCGTCGACTCTGCGTGGACTCACCCTGACGTCATCTCTAGTTCTATCGCAAGCCACCAGTCAAGCGCCCCTCGGAAAAGACGCGCGCTCGCGTGGAGCTGTAACTCCCGCGGGGACTGTACATGTTTCAAACGCCAAAATCGTCAATTCTTCCTCCCACAACAAAGCCTTGTAACTTCGCGCGGCGTATCTAAAAAAAAAAAAAAAATCCGGCAGAGACTGTTTACGCGTAGGAATGCGAACGCATTCTAAGCGCAGCGCATTCCTACAAGCAGTGAGCCACGTCTTCCTTTTTCACACGGCGCGCCAACGGTGACATCACGCTCGCCCTCTGCGCAGGCGCGATGCCCCAGCGATGCCCCTCTGGCTCCACGGCTCCCGTGACGATGCATCTGCATTGCTGTGCTTTTCTTTGTGTTTATTTCCGAGGCGCATCCGCTTTGACCTTGAGCGCCCGGCCGGCTTCCGTCACAAAGCATCTGATACGACGCGTCGCAATGGAAGTTCCGCTTGTGGCTGCCTGTTTTCTGCTACGGACGGTTATACACAACGCCGACTTCGGTCCATGGAACAGTTAATGATTTCGAATTAAAATACTTTTTTCTTTGGGTGAAAACGAGAAGAGATTTATTAACGTCGTTGACACCGTGACGTAACATGGCATCACGATTTGGCACCGAGTCACGTCATACCACGACGTACGCGATGTCCATAACCCCGAATCGTGTGCTCGGGTTCATGACAAACAGCATCAACAAACATTCGGGCAACGGCACGTGTTCAATCAAAGATAACTACCGAACTCTAACAATATCTGAGGCTCAGCCCATGCACTATGCTTTGTCATCCCCAGCGCCTGAATAGGATGACCACCGACTGTTTATAATAAGCGCCAGATGACGTGGCCGTTTGTTCTAATTACGAGTTAGGGGGGGACAGCAGTTTCTGTCTTTTATTTCTTCTGCGTCTAATGGACGTTTTTTGCAAGCTATCAACGTCAGGGATTACTTCTTGGTGGTGTTTACTGAAAGTACAAAAATGTTGAATGATTCCCTTCACATAATTGAGGCACCCAAACATGTCTTCGTTGTTGCTGAACTGCCTCAAAAAGTTCTCCCCGAGAAGTACTGAAAGGGCAAGGCACGTAGCCAGGATTTTGGTTCGGGGGGGGGGGGGGGGGCCCGCCCATGACAAAATGCCGTATGAGGGGAGGGAAGAGAGGAGGTCCCAGCAAAATGGAAGATTTCAGGGGGGGCCCGGGCCCCATGGGCCTCCCCCTGGATACGTGCCTGGAAAGGGCTAAGTGTGACTTATTAATACATTACATATAACTACATGTGTGCACAGGAGGAATACCTGAAAAAACCCTAGTGGCCTCAGTGGGACAGCCGAACGTTGGCAGGCGCTCTACGTTTTTCACCCACCTTTGTATTTTGTTTAAACTACACAGTTCAGTGCAAAATGAAAGCAATGGAGGCTTACTGTTAACACGTGATAAATACGATTGTCGCATTAACACTCCCAAACGGAGCAGGCAGTCCTCAGGAATAGAAAATACACTCTGGAGGAGCAAAAAAAAAAAAAAAAAGAATGGAAGGGGGTTAGCTTTAAAAACATACCGTGTTGTAAAGGTTCCTCGGCCCCGTATACAGGGTGAAACAAGGAGACGGCAGGCTCTTTAAATCGACCGGAAAATTCGGTTTCTTAACCTATCGCGCTACGACTTAGTGCACCGTTGCCCACAGATGGTGCATTTTTTTTCGTAAAATTTGCAAAGAGCGAACTTACCTGAGGAAAAAGTAAAGAAAGAAAAGGCTTAGCTTCTATGGAAACGCAGCGACGCCACCGGTCTGCAAAGAACACGGCGCCGTTTCGCACGGGAGACAAGAGATGGCGCAAGCAGTCGCGACGCCAACTGCCGCCAACGAACGAGCAGACGACGCCGAGAGCCGGTGGCGTGTTTAGCAGACAAGGAACTGCAGTTCCTTGTTGTTACCGCGCCTGTTTTTGTTTCTGCGACTGTCGCCGCCTGCGGAACGCGAGCCGCTTTTGAGTCGAAAGGATCGTCTGCTAAAGTGCCGGCTCTCGGCGCCGTATGCTCGTTCGTTGGCGGCGTTCGTTGCGCCATCTCTTGTCTCCCGTGCGAAACGGCGCCGTGTTGTTTGAAGACCGGTGGCGTCGCTGCGTTTCCATAGGAGCTAAGCCTTTTTCTTTCTTTACTTTTTTCTCAGGTAAGTTCGTTCTTTGCAAATTTTACAAAAAAATGCACCATCTGTGGGCAACGCTGCACAAAATCGTAGCGCGATAGGTTAAGAAACCGAATTTTCTGGTCGATTTAAAGAGCCTGCCGTCTCCTTGTTTCACCCAGTATATCTTCGACGCAGACAAGAAAGTGTGACCCCTGAAACTACTCAGTTTGCAAAAACACTCTTACCAGAAGGTGCGTTTTCGTTGTGCCAGACGCTCGCGCCGTTCCTCACGACGATGCACTAAAGGCTGAACTCGATGGAACGAATTATGTGACGAATAACTGGCGAACGCCGCCCGACGGCATGCTCGCTTTTCGCGCGACGTAGCAGCCGCTGTCTTGATTCCACGCGCAGAGCGAAAGCCGCCGCAAAACTCGTCGGTTATTCGCAGCATATTCGTCCCATGGAGTTCAGCCTTAAGAATAATTTGTGCCTTTCAAATACTTGGCTTACACTGAGCGCGAACATCCTGCAGCGTGCATTTTTTCACAACCAGATTTGGTTTTCTCAGGAAGAAAAAATCGCAGACCACCAGCATATGATGACGTCACGTGCATAATGCATGTTAAGGCACGTTTATACTCCAACGTAACGTCGACGGGCGCGGCGTAGCGTAGCGCGCGCAGATATTGATTGGCCACAGCTCTCGAGTTCCTGGTTGCCGGCCAATGAAAGGCGCGCGTTCTGCGCTACGCCGCGTTCACTGCGCTCAACGTCGGAGTATATACAGCCCTTTATACTTCGTTTCAGCTTGGGTCCAGACGCAGCCAATGCTACAAGCGCGAGCATGTGGCCCTGAACAGTGCTTGCACTGGACGAGCGCGCGTGCTTGGCAGGGCCGGTGAAAGCCCGGAGCTCGCGCTTGTAGCATAGTGTCCGTCTGGACCCAAGCTGAAACGAAGTATAAACAGATCAGCATTCTGGTGAAACGCGATGTTCGCAACACTAGCATAGATGTCCAAATTGTAAAGTTTTGCAGTATTTATAGCAGTATCACAATGATATACGGCGGCCTAATGAAATGTTACAGCACATTACGTATAAAGCAGAGTGGAAAGCGCGTGCAAAACGAACATCAAATTAGCCTCTCGAGGCAGTATTTCGTGAAGTTTCGAGCTCATGCAATCTGATGAAATGTGATTTATATTAGGATTTTAAGAATCTTTGTCTGTCCCTTACACTATTTATGTATAATTAGGAATATCATTGCATGCATCACTGCATTTTTTTTTTTTTTAGTAAGGCGTTGTGACTGATTGTTTAGAAAAATACGACTTATTGTCTTGCCCTGTCTGCCCATTTTGTGTATTTGCCTTCTAAAGGCCCGTTCACACTCTTGCGACCTCTTAAAGGGTAACTGCAAAGAAAAAAATAGTGTATTTTTAAACAGCCTAACTGGGACAAACATGTCACAAAAGAATTTTCCCGGCAAAAACAAAATTTTTTACAGCAATATTTACTGCGCGAGACTGATTTTAGTTTGCGGCTTCTACGTCCATTTTAAATCGCGCGCCGCAAAGTTGGTGCGCGTCGAAAGAGCGGGAGTTTTCAATGAGAAGTTGTGACGTGGCGTAAATATTGCTAGAAAAATTGTTTTTTCGCGGAAGATTTGTTTTGTGACATGCTTCTACCGATTACACTGTTAAAAAAAAAAAAAAAAAAAAAAACTTCTTTTTCTTTGCAGTTACCCTTTAAAATTGGTTTCCTTAAAACCTCTTACAACGGATGGATGGATGGATGAATACGGCTGAGCCCTTTGGATCGGGCGGTAGCTTACGCCACCTAGCCATTTTGTCTTACCATTTAAGCTTAGAATATTTAAATGTGAAAACTATATACACTGCGCACTGAAAAGAAAGTGAGGCTATAAAACCCCCTTGCCATCAGTTAATAAGAATACCTAGTTTTCTCGTGCTTTCTGCCACCCTTCACTTAATCTTTGCTTGGTAATCTCTACTGTCTTGAAATCCACTTTTCCTTCGCTGTCTCTAAAACCCAATGACTTTATTAAATCTATGTTGTCTTCGGTAGGCATAGGGTGAAGCCCTTTAAAGGGATACTTCAACGAAATTTGAAATATTCCCGTCGTGTTCAAAAATAGGTTGAATATGATCCACAATATCCGTAAATGACAATCGCCCGTTTGTATTTTGATCCTGGTGGCTGTATTTTTCGTTATAAACGGCCCACTCTGGCAAGCGCTCGGAGAAGGCCCAGCGCAATCGTGACGTAAATCGTCTCAAACGAGCAAAGCTACGGCGAGGCTGACGTCGAGAGGATGGCCTAGTCGGTCCAGCCACCGAAGCGGCTGCTTTTGTACGAATTTTGAGTGACAGGTTAATCTTCTATAATCTTGTAGGGGGACAATAGCGACTTCTGCGACACACAAAAAGGATTCTCGGAAAGAGGGAGTTCCTCCTTCCCCCTTCTCTCGTCGTGGCCGGAGGCGAGACGATTTCCGTCACTAGCTCTCAAGGTTCCTAGACGAGCATTACAAACGAGGCGTTAGCGACATCCACCAGGTGCTCTTTGCTAATCGTTTAATGCGTTTTAAAATTCCTTTTCGAGACTTTTTTAACAAGATATTGGTATGCTCCATGTGATACTGCTCTTTTGGACACATATAGACCAAAAAATGAGCGCCGAAATTTCGTTGTAGTATCCCTTTAAAGTAGAGTATCAAGTGCTCAGCCGTCTCGTCCACCTCTCCACAAGCAGCGCTCAGTGTTTCCATTTCCTGGTACTTCGCTTTGTATGTTCTGGTTCGCAAAACACCCGTCCTTGCCTCAAACAACAATGAGCTCCCCTAGAATTGTCATAAATGCTTTCTTTGGCAATAACTGTTTTGTTTAATCTATAGCTTTTTAGAGCCGTCTTTGTCTGCATTCCCTCTAGCCACCGATCTCTTTCTGTGGCCTTAACTTTCTTCTTAACGGAGACCTGCTCTTCCGTAACCCCACTATAGCCTAAAAACTTTCCTCTTAATTTCCTAGTGCGCTGTCTCCACTTTGTGTCTATACTCCTCATGTATAAAAAGCTGAAAACCTTCCGTGCCCATTGCTCCCCATCCATTTGCCTCAACCGACCCTCAAATTCTATCTTGCTCGCAGCTTCCCTGCCCTCAAATGACGCCCATCCCATGTCTCCTTGCACTCATTGGTTTGGCGTTTTGCAATGTGCCCCCAAAGCCAGCCTACCTACTCCGCGCTGTTTTATTTCTAATCTTGTATGCACTTCGGATTTTATGCATAGCACCGCGTTTCCAAAAGTCAAACCAGGCACCTGACCCCTCTCCAAATCTCTCTCACCACCTCATACCTGTTGTAATTCCAAAGTGCTCTATTTTTCATTACAGCTGCATTTCTGTTGCCCTTACCTATTATATACTTTTCATGCTCACTGAGATATTCTGCACCATCACATATCCATACTCCTAGATACTTGTATTTACTAGCTCTCTCCACTGTAATATTCTGTATCTTCAGCCTCTCAACTTCATCATTGTTAAAAATCATGACTGCTGATTTTTCACTACTGAATTCTAAACCTAATTCCTCCCCTTCCCTACCACAGATGCTTATTCATTCCTGCAAATCTATCCTGTTGTTAGCCATTCGTATGATATCATCCGCATACATCAATCCCGGTAAGGATTGCTGAATTTTTTGCCTAGCTTACTGTACGAAAGGTCGAATCCAAGCCCATTCTTTTCTAGTCTATCCTTTAATCCTCTCAGATACAACATAAACAGCAAAGGCGATAACGGGCACCCCTGCCTAGGGCCTCGTCCTATCTCTATTTTCCCCGTTGCCTTTCCTTCCCATGTTATAATCACCTTATTATCTTTGTAAATGTTCCTTAATATTGCTGTTAGTCCTTCATCTAGGTTTAAGCTCTCCACTATGTCCCACAGATTCCTTTGGTTCACATTGTCATAGGCACCCTTGATATCCGGAAACGCCAGCCAGAGCTGTCTGTTTTCTTTTTGCGCTATTTCTATACACTGTGTTAGAGACGAGAGGACACAACGAGAGGACACACTGGTGCCATCTATTGGGTAGCAGTGTAAACTTGGCGGTCCGGCATACTTTCTACTTCTCTCGCACATTATCCTTTCTTTCTTGGCTCGAAAACTTTTGTCAACGTTATAAACGAGCCTTTCTTATAGGTATTACGCACATTTAACCTCGGAAATCCCGTGAAACCTTCGCTCTTGTGAAATGCAGTTCCAGGGTCACCACATAAGTAGATGGCGCCAGAATGTCACTGTGTTTCCTCGTCCTAAGAAATTTTAAGAAGTTTTAACAGCTCTCGGCTCTCTCGGTCATACTCGGTTGCAAGAGTGTGAACGGGCCTTAATCTATCATGTGAGCACAAAGTCATTTTTGGCATACCCTGCAACCCGATGCATCACACTGCAAAACAGCGAGAAAAAAAAAGTTTTTGCAAATTCAACTGGCATAGTGTCAAGTATCGGCCTCCCGTGTCAGTCTCAAACGGTTATTCCAACTTCATAAAATAAAATTTAATGGTGAAAATAAAATATACTTAATTGCTGACTGATTAACAACATATATAAAGAGACGTTCACCCCAAAGACATACATCAAGTAAATGCACCCCGAAATTATCTGACAGATGCTCTGCAAATCTTTTCCGGCGTTATGCATGTTATAAGTGATTTGGGAGAGCCTTACACAGATTTCTGATTTCTAAGCTAATCTAAATTAGAGTGTCGAACCGAAATTTTTATCGGTTCGGGTTCACGACTTACGGTTCAGTTGCGGGAAGCAAAAATAACGGTTCAAAACCGGTTTTAATCGCTAAATTGAGAATTTTTCGAGTTTTGGCAAGAGGCATTATTTCAACCGTAAAACGAGAAACTTCATAGGTTTTTATCATTCGTAAAATCCACTTTTATTTTCAATTACCAAAAATAAGAAGTTGAATTATTGACTTTCGATGAATAAGTAAAAGAACAGCTAGGTTAACATACAAAACATCGTGTTTATAGAGTCCAACATCTAGTGTATTTGTTTACCTCAGTTGCATAAATTTTACTCTAATCCAAAGGCTATTAGTCTGGTAGGTCGCCTAAATTACTCGTGAGTGGTACAACTTTGCGTCGCAGTATTAAAAAAATAAATCCTAGTTGTGCTCTTGAAGTTAGGAAATAATTACGGCGCATGAAATCACGCAATGGGCACCTCCTCGCCATATATAACGTGAAATCTAGTTTATGAAATACGTTTCACAATAGATAAGATGACAACACAACTTAGCTAAAAGCAATATTATTTTCAAATTGTCACGAAAGTCTTCGGACAAGCCCTTGCAGTCTAATTTTTACAGAAACACTGAGTGGCAATCACAACACTTTTCCTGACAAACATAGTTTACATTCAGCACCGTGATGCAGGCGAACAATCATGCAGAAAAGGATGATCAAAATTGCCCACTCTAATCTATACGCACCTTCATGCTCATATCGAGTCTGACCTAAAATAGCGCGTACCCAAGTGAATATTTTCGGCAGAAGTTGGCATTTCAGGTTTGTTCCTGACAAAATGCCGGTCAATTCAGTTTGCAAGTAAGCCTAACCCTTGCTAGTTGGTCAATTGTTGTTAAATAAAACAAAGTAGTATTTCATACTCTTCTCGACATTGCAGCTACTTAAATGGACACTTTCTGGCGGTCTGCGTGCACAATCGTCATAGTTCCGCCACGCGACCCCGTGTACTTTGTTTTTGTCGAGCCCACAGACCAGCACTGTAGGCGTTACCGAAAAAAGTAACCGAATACGTCACTCGTAAAATAAAGGAACGCGTTCGATAAGAAGTAATGCACGTTACTTTTGCATTACTTTTTATTTATAGATTGACAATAGCAGGTTTTTTTGTTGTTTTTTTTTTGCGACAGCGGTTTTTGACATTGGAACAAAGGGCGCGGGCGCCGGGGTTTTAGCTGAAGTGGGACTTTTTGCGTGGGGAAAAGACAGGCAAAACTTTGAAGGCATGTGGAATCAGTGCAATAAGTAATGACTTGGCGCATGGGACTAATCAAACAGCGTGCAAAGCGAAAGTCACTGGGTCTTTTATGTTTGCGATTGGTTTAGCGATGATAGAATACGTTCAGGAACACGGCGAACACCATTATGGTGGCATTTTGACTCTGTCTGATTGGTAACATCAACTCGTAGTGTCGGCTGCGTCTGGACTTAAAGGGACCATGAAATGATTCTGAAATCGAATTTCATCCACCGGGCGTCGTAAAAGGTGTGAAAAGAAACACAAAAACACAAAAATAGGGAGCCAAAAAAATTCTTTGCTATAGAACTTTTAAAAGAAAACTGGACTCTTTTGCGCCTTCTTTCCTTCGAAAGCTCTCTGCCTGTTCACTGCTATGCATCCGCGGAACTGCAGCACGTCAGCCGAATCCACGTCGCCTATTGGGTAAGCGCCTACCTCACCAGCACCGCGATCATAAACAATAAATAGTCGGCAAATGTTTCCTAGGAGTTTTGTTAAATAATATTCAGATCCACATTTTGTAGCATAATTAGAGATGTGTGGCGAAAATTGCCAAATTTGATAATGTTGAGAGCCAAGCGCCATCTATCGTGTGGTAAACGAAGCTGAGAGCCAGCTCCGCCCACAGGCTCCGCCAGCTCCAGAGCTGTCCTTTTTACGATCAAATCAGCATGGCCGACAGCGTCGCTTGGTCACCGCGGTCACGACGACCAACGAACGTTTATTTTTTTACGTGTTCTTCTCGCGCGTCCCGACTTCAAGCAGCAAGAAAAAAGTACTTGAAACAGACCACGATGAACAAGAGCGCTGGATCCGCAAACACCCGAGACAAGCTGAAACGGCAACTTTGGCAGATAGGCCTAGCAGCCATTCCGCAGCGTTGCTTCGACGGTACTTGACCAAGACAGTGACCATGACCGGCTTGCGTGCTGAATGGAATATGCCCGCGCGACCCTTGTGGACCCTCCCGTATTATAGTTTGATCGCTGACCTCAATTTTAGATTGAGAGGTGAGGTCAGTCTCTTCCCTTTGCCATTTCCTTGTTTTCCGAGGCAGTGTTGACGAACACTGTCGTCGAAAAGGGACTTTCGTCGGTTCTATCTTGTTTTGTGTGATATAGAGCTCGAATAAACGCCGTATGGATTACCTTCGTAACACGGTATGTACACTTTGTTATTAGTTTGCCATTTTTATTCTGACACGACTGCATGTCACTGACGAACTATAACTGTTAAACAGTTCGTGGGAGCTACGTGCAATGCCGGTCCAACCTTCCTTTGCGGAGTGTCAAGTCAGTATCGAGTTGCAATCGTAAAATATCGGTCCCGAAGCGCTTACCAACAGCGTAAATACAGCACTTCCATCAAACGCGCGCGAACGCTCCGAGTGTGAACAGGTATTTACGTGGCTCTTGCTGACACTGTCGTAGTTCAAACGTATCTTTTTTAACGTCGTCTCGCTCTTGCATCTCCGAGGCAGCGAAAAAACGCCGCGGCAATTTGTTTATATCTACGTCGCTTTGCAAACGACTGACACGGGCCGCCTTTTACCAACAATGACAGTTGGGTTGACTTTTGGAGTCTTGGACGGAAGACTCGCCGCACTTCCGAACAGGCATACCGGCGTATGGGACTAGTCCCACGCTGTCGCTGTAGCGAAAAATATCTCATTGAATTTCGCTCAGCTGCGATGTGTCCACGGCAATCGCGGCGATGAGGGGCGCCGATTCAGAGAATACGTCGGTGACATCAGCGCCATCAGCGCAGTAAAACCTACCGGCGCACCCCAATTCGCCGCCGCTGACGCTTCCATTCTACAGCCGAGAGAACTTCCGGTTCCTGTCCCAGCGTACGTCACGACCGTCAAAATTACGCCGCAACTTGTTTTGCGGTCAGTGGGAGAGAAAGAAAAGTCGATATTTCATTATTTTTTTGTGTAGAAGTTAATGAACCGAGACGAAAACGGATGCCTGTTCGGCATTCAGTGAACGTTGAAGGTTTAATGTAAAAGTTATCTGGCAAAAGTAAAAAGGTCATTTCATGGTCCCTTTAAAGGGACACCGATAGGGTATTTATGCTCGCCGAGGTTTTTAGTTGTACATGACATATGAGAGCACAACTACCCAGAACAGAATTTGCGGCTCGAAATTCGGTTTCTTTCCGCCCGAAAACCACCGATCAAGAACTGGCCAGTTCGAGTCTCGCTCACTCTCTTTTCCGTGGTCACAGGCCGTTTTCTAAGATTTCGACGCGACCACGAAATTTAATCGAAGTCGTTGGTCACTGAAGACACACACTCACTATTAAATACAGAAAAAAAATATACGAAAACCATTTTTTGTGGTTTTTAAAAAGCTGCAAATACATTGATTGAAAAGAAAAAAAAGTTCCACAGAGAATCAGAAGCATTCTGTGCGTGCGTTGTTTCACGTATCGTGGGGACGGCGATGGCAGCGGACGTCGGGCGTGGGATCTCTACTTCAGAGCTGTCGCTCGCGCGGTACCGGCGAATTCTGTCTGCCTTTAAAAGAGAAATTTGGGACTGATCAAAACAATCGGTATTCATCCCGTACGACACGCCCGACCATCAAGCCGTTTGCACGAAGACGTCGCCGAGCTGTCGCTCCCTTTTCGTGGCTGAAGACATCGCTCGCGCAATTGTCAAGCACGAAGTGTGTACTTCGAGTTGAATATGCACGAGTACGATGTCTTTACTAGGTGCGAACGTCGCCAATGCGTGGTGCTTCCCGACTTCGACCCGGGAGTGCTTTTGCTGGAGGAAAATCGGCAGCAAACTTTCCAACTTACAGTTTACCGGCTGCATCATTACTGAGGAAGGAGTTCCCCCGTAGCTCAGTGGAAAGACGTCCGCTTCACACGCAGCAGGACCGGGTTCAACCCCTAGTGATGGCATACTTTTTTTTTCCAGACATTTTGCGATGTTTACATTTTTTTTTCTATAATTATCACTGAAGAAACGAACAAATGTTGTGGACGAAACGTCGCTGAACTAAATGATATGAGATTTCCTTTTTGACACCTGCGAACTCAATGTCATCACTTTCCACGAAATACAAGGAGCATATAAATCAGGTAGCGTCCGCTTTCCGAGGTGCCCGTAATTGTTCTACAGTAAATGTTTTATTACTGTAGAACATCTACGCATGTTCTACGTAAATGTTTTATTACAAAATGAACGTGTCTCAAACATTCATTTTGTAATAAAAAAATTGCCGTGAACCGTTTTGAACCGGTTACCGTTATATTTTTTTCCGGTTCAGTTACAAGATGGCGGCAAAGATTTCGGTTCGGTTCAGTTTCGGTTCGGCTCGGCTAAAAATAATGGTTCGGTTCCGGTTTTCGGTTCGGTTCCGGATGTGTTGCTGACACATAACTTAACAAACATTTTGAAGTTTGTTTTTGCCGCTTTTATGTGAACATAACTTTTGTGTGTCCGTGGGCTGGACAAAAACGAAGTACACAGGGTCGCATGGCGGAACTATGACGATTACGCATGTGAACTGCAGAACGTGTCCAATAGCTGCCATGTCGAGTACAGTGTGAAATACTTCGTTTAATTTAACATCAATTAGCAAGGGCAATTATTATTTGCAAATTGAATTTGCCGGCATCTTGTGAAGAAAACCTCAACGGGTAGGCTACGCCAGTTTTTCCTGTATAAGAAAATGTGCCCTTGGGCAAGCGCTATTTTAGGCCAGACTCGATCCGAGTATGAAGGTGCTTGAAAATTAGAGTGAACAATTTTTATCATCCTTTATGCATGATTTGTCGCCTGCATGTAGCAATATTTACACTGAGTGTAAATATTGTTTCGATCAGAAAAACAAACACTGCGATTGCTGCTCAGGTGTGTGATCATAAATATATATATATTGAAACATATTTCATAAACCATAGTTCACGATATATATGGCAACGAGGTGCGCATTTAAGGATTTCATACACTGTAGTTATTTCCTTAGTTTAAGGGCAAAACCGCGATTTAACTTTTAATACTGCGACACAAAGTTGTACCAAGCACGGGTATTTTAGGCAACCTACCATACTTCACGTCAACATTTCGATGCTTGCAAGTATATCAGGTTGAACTTTAGAACTTTATTTAAACAGGATGAAAGGAAGGACAGGAGATGACAGCATAGTTCCAAACTTGAAGCTGTATCTACAAACAAGCTCAACCCTTAACTGCTGCTTAAATATTTGGTTCGGGCAAAATACGACTCTGGAAAACAAAAAAATGTTATGTAGGTTTTTTTGTCTGTTGCATTGAATTTATATAATGGATTTTCACATTTTTTGGGTAGCTGAAAATAGAAGTGGATTCCATGGATGATAGAAAAAAACTAATATAGTTAATCGTTTCACGGCATAAATAGTGCCTATTGTAAGAACAACACTAAAAAATGTATTCTCAATTTAGCGGTTCAAACCGGTATGAACCGTTATTTTTGCTCCCCGGAACTGAACCGGGACAGAACCCAAAGCTTTGAACCCGAACCGATTAAACTTTTGGTTTGACACTCTGGTCAGTAAAAAAAAAAAAACAGGTGAATAACAAATTGCTGTGTGAATAACAAACTGCTATTGGCACTAACAACCTCCGTGTCATTTCTTCAATAGCCGCCAGCTTGGTAGTCATTGTTCAAGTCATGTCTTTGCTTTTCGGCTTGACGCCTTGCTTGCCAGGCCTCTTTTGTGATGTCGTGTCGCTCGGTCCGCTAAGTATATACAAGTGTGGTCAGCCTCTCTCAGCCACTTAATGGTGTTCCACCCAGGGTTCAATCCACAGGCCTTCAAAAGATTGGCTTATGCAATGCTATCACCATTAAATGCAAGAACAGCATCCAACGACGCAATCTTGTCGTTAAAAAATGCAGGCTGTTGAAAGTACAGTCAAAACGGAATGAAACCCGAACGCCGGAACGCGTGGTCATCGACACAGGCTGCTCCGCCTGGAGGGCCCCTAAGAACTAATGATGATGCACCAGGGTGCGAGTCCTACTAAGATGTCCTCGACCCTCGCAGCGGTGCGTCTTGGACTTCCGTGTTTCGCCGGTGGCGCACTGTAAGTGCCGTCACTCGAGGTGTTTTTGTGTCACCGCACTGTCGTCCGGTCGACACCTGTGGCTTGCGCGGCGCGAGAAGGTTGATGCTAGGAGCAGCAGCAAGCTGCTTGCCCGTGCGCCAGCGGACCACGCCCATGGTGTCTTTTCCTCCTGGCATGCACAGTTTATATAGTTAGTTATATGTATAATACTTTTATAATTAACAGTACTCGTAGCAAAGCAGCGCTTTGCGATAGGCCCTGCTCAGACAGGGTGACGAATTTATTCCGCTGAATTGAGACGCCTGGCATATTAGTGGTTACCAAAGCGAGTGTCAGTAAGCAATTCCTTCCTTTTTATAAGAATTGACTGATAACCTCACGCGAAAACATGCGCGGTGCTTATAAAAACCAAAACATCCGCGTCGGTCTGTTGCATTTTTTTTTTTTCATGAAGAGTATGGTTGTGTTAGTAAAATTTATTTTGCGTCTATGACGTTTCACCATTTTTCAGAAATCGCTTGTGCCACGTTGTTTACCGGAGCCTTCGAATGGTTCTGGTGACACGTCATCAAGCACTACGGGTCTTCTGTGCACGGAATGTTTCAACTTTCATTTCGCCCTTGCGATACACAAAGCGATAAATAATAACAGCGCTGAAGAGATATTGTTGGGCATCTGATACACAAAGCGATAATTAATGGGTGCGCTGGACAGATCGGACCAGAATCTGCACAGAGTGACGTAACTGTTCAAGGCTCCAGACACTACAATGAAGGAAAATGTTTGCTGAATGCGCGAGTCGGTAGACCTGCATTATGGAATTTGCAGCGAGGCATACGAGCCTGAAGAACAAGAGAGGTTAAAGGATGTGCTCATATTTGTAGTAGCAACTTCAGCTGGGTGTCAGCAATCGTCGTGTGTCCCAACTTGTTCGGTCTTGTATGTTGCGCTGTTTTGCTATTAGTACTGCTAATTATAAAAACTGTGATACAAATAACAAACAATAAAAACTGCACGCCAGGAGAAAACAGCATGGGCGACCTCCGCTGGTGCGCGCGCAAGCAGCTTGCTGCTGCTCCTAGCATCGACCTTCTTGCGCTGCGCGCAAGCCGTCGGTGTCGATTGGGCGACAGTGCGGCGTCGCAAAAGCACCCGAGTGACGGCGCTTACAGTGCGCCACCGGCGAAACACGGAAGTCCAAGGCGAAAGTCCCTGTTGCGCCGCGCGAGGGTCGAGCACATCTTAGGAGGACCCGCACCCTCGCATCCCTGTGCATTTTTATTAGTTCTCAGTGGCCCTCCAGATGAAGCAGCCTGTTTCGATGGCCACGCGTTGCGGCGCTCAGGTTTCATTCCGTGCTGACTGTGCACACGGGGGAAAAAATGTGCACAGCGTGCCGGGATTGTTTTGGTTAAAAAAAGAGCTAAGGAATAGTTGCCAGAGATTTTTTAAGATGTAACTCATTCCAGACATGCTGTTAGATCCGGTAAATTTTTTTTGTAGGAAAATTTATTGATAAACAGGGAGCATATCCCACAAGGGGACGTGGTCACCCGCTACTTGCTATCGGAAAAAGTGTTTTTCAGCCTGAAATAGGAATTGATAAAAACAGTGCGACACTGGAAGATGTGCAGAAATAAACTTCTCAAACTGCAAAAAAATCCAATTAAATTATTTTCTGTCTTTTAAGGGAAGATGCAAGTCGAAAAACGGCAATTTTTTTAGAAAAAAGTGATTTTGCTTTTTTAGTGTTCTATTATCTTTGAACCTTCCTCTATTGCGTGTAAAAAAATCAAGACCGGATATCATCGCGAAATTAGTCAGATATGAGTTTGAAGCCCGTCTCGCGATGGAAAACGGCGCAAATCTGGGCCATTTTTGAGCCGCGTAATTCTTCGGATCGCGGCGTTGCCCCCCATCGCGTTTATTTTGGCGCGTTGGCCTAGACGTTTTCTCTCCGAAACTGTCGTCGATAGTTTCGTATTCCGATTGTAAATAATAAAAAATAAATGTTTTTCCCGCTGCAAACGCGCGTCGCCACTGGACTTTTAAATCACGTGATGCGATTGTGGCCCCGCCATTGGCCAAGAGCAACATGCTGCGCGGCGAAGCTTGCTTGCGGTTCTAGCGTCGCACTGCTCCAGATACCAGAACCAACGGCTTGTTCGATCATTCTGCTTTCTTTGCGATGGGCGTCGATGCAAAACGCGACTTTCAAGCTTGGAAGTTTCGGACGACACACAAGTTCAAAGGAAGTCGAGAAAAGGGCAACCGGAAAGCTTCAAAGAAGAAAAGTTCATCCGAGGCAGCTAACCCTAACCTCGGTCGGGGCGGCGCAGCGACGCTTTCGAGTCCGATCGCTCGAGTTTCATCGGCAGCGCTGACGAGCTGGTTAGTGCATCGGAAAAGAAGATGTTTGAAAACGGAGAGAGAGCTGCAGATGAGCGTGCAAGTACTGCGATCGACGAGATCGGCGCGATGGAAGCTCTCGTCAGTGGCGCGGCATGCTCGACTTGCGGAAAGTGCAAACTCGCCGTCCAGGAATCGGCCGCTACGCGAAAGGGACTGGCATCTTTTCTGGAGCTGTGCTATGCAGCGGGGGAATTCTAGTTTGGTGGTCCAGGCTCTGACACTTGGAACTATATGACCACCAAGTTTCGTGTGGTTTGAGTGAGAATTTAGGTGAGTCACATAAAACTAAACTTTCATTTGCGTTTTTCTCAAATTGGTATTTTTGTCTGTTTTCAGAGTTTGTGCACACAATTTTCACCATTTGTGGTTACTGTATCGCAACCAAATTTTGCACAGCTGTTCCTAGTGATGTATAGAGTGTGCAAATCTTGCTAGTTATGCGATTGGCACCACTGAATTTTTATAAAAAAATATAAAACTAAAAGTGAAACATAAAAAGTGACGACTCAAGAGTTCACAATTTTTATTTTCTCTCCAGGCGTAGATTTTTTTTTTTCAGGTGGATTTGCACACTCTACTGTTCACAAGGAACAACCAGGCTATTTTAGGATGCTCTCTTTTAAGTAAATTTGAGAGAAAAGGGTGCACAAAAAAGGCATTTTATATGCCTTCATACGTGCACAGATATTTCACCAAGGCAGGTATCAGAAAACTGACTACATATATGACAAGAGGAGCTCAATATGTACTAGCTGTGCAAATTTCAGCCTCCTAACTTCAAAATTAGAAAAAATACATTCTCGAGGAGCATCTCCCCTTAACTTGTGCAGTAATATTTGTGAAAAGGATGTAGCTTTATTGCCCAAATGCAGTAAAATCACACATTTTTAGACAATTATGAAAAACTTCAATGGATTGTGGCAAAACGAATGTCTAACCTCGTGCCTTTCTCCTGTTTTCTGTCCCCCTTGCATTCTTTTCTTAAGGATCAAAGATGTACAGGCTAACAGTTTCCCCTTCTCCACCACCTTCTTTGCTCCCCTCCGTCAGACATTACAACCAGCAAACTGGGATGAGCCATCTCCCAGGACGGGTCGCGACTTTCCGAATCCCAGCATGTTTGTATTAATTTGATGTTTCAGCAAATCAAAGAAGGAATGATCCTGACAACTAGTTAACTCTTAAAGGGTGGAATTTATTTGCACTTTCATGACCTTACAATACCAATTATCAGGTAAAAAAACAAAAAGATGTTAAATGCTTTAAAAAAAAAACAAAAAAAAACAGCATTTTACATTGGTTTTAGCTTAAAACCTTTGTACTGCACTTCTAAGAGCATGACATGAAATGTAAGCATGAACAAAAAAGTGCGAGCTTTGGCAAAAGAACATGTTCTTCATATAGAAAAACAGGAGACCAGACATAAAAAAAAGGAACCTTTAAGCAACACTGGATGCGTAAAAACAAGAGGCAGTGAACAAGCCAACGATTATAAATAAAAGAGCCTATCCGAAAGTAATGGTGATGGTTCCTTGTGGATACTATCCCCGACCAGGTTGGCCAGCTTGTGGGCATACTGGAACAAAACATACCATTTAGCAGACTTTGTTGCATGAAGCAGGTTCACGACAGAAATTCAAATAAATGCTCGGTTAAATTACTGAGCACTAATCAGTTGCCTTTTTTTTTATTAAATGCACTGACTTTCCTGCTACAGTAATTCTCGGTAATTCAAAGCAGGCGTGCGGTCCCGACAATCACACATACAATGTGAAAAAATGCACGATAATTTGAAGTTCAGCCTCTAGGACTACCCTAGTTAATTTGAAAGATTCTTTTATGTGCTCAAGAAGTCCGGCAACTCTGGGAGCATGAAAAAGCCTAAAACTTGATCAGCGTAAGAGATAATGCCGATCAAGCTTAAATCATACCCATGCACACTTCGCTTTTAACTCCCGTGCGCACAGTCGGGAAAAAGAGGGAGGGAACGAGCATGGCACACGACTAACCGCAAGGGGGCAAGCCAATTAAGCAGCCAAGTCAAGCCAGCATGGCTGCAGGCGCGTGCATCATGACATCGTTCACATGGAAATTACAAAAGCGATCGCGGCCGTGCGGCACGTACAGACAACAAAGCTTGGTTTGAGGTATTACCCAGCCCTATGAGGTATTTTGTTCATAGGCTATATTAACGTCAACAAACATGCCGTGATCTGTAGTTCGTTTCCGGACAGTGACATCGTGCAAGCAGTTAAGCCTAAAAAACAAGCAGTCCCGTGTTAATCCACAGCATGTGGGCTCAATTGGCTTTTTCTCACAGGCATGCACCTCACAGTCTTCTCTGCAAAAACGGCTAGATGCGTCTGCGTCGCCACCAGTGCGTCTTTCAGCGTCCCACAACAAGCGAGGTGCTAGCACGTGAATGGCCACGCCAAGACACCCGCATCTGCCACTTTGCGCTGTACTCTTTTCGAGTTTCAGCGCACTTGCTGTTTGGAACTGCTCAGTAATACACCAATGATGACGCAATGTGCAGACCCCTCTTTTAAGTCGTATTGGATCGATGGATACGGCTGAACCATTTTAAATCGAGCGGCAGCTTGTGCCATTCAGAGCCGTATATGTAGAGTTTGGTCATTAACTGGTAAGAATAGGGCAAAAAATAAGGACACATCATTGGCCGAAATTGTTTCAATGACCTTGGGCGCAACGATCGACACTACGAGACCAACCACTGGCCTAAAATATTCCCCAAGCGGAGGCAATGAGCTTGAAAAATACCCTCCAATTACAATTTCTAGGTGAGGATGTATTCAAGTATTTCATTTCAGCCCACTGAAGATGAAATTTGCGACTCTTCTTAACTGAAAGGGCAACGCACACGATGTTGTCGTCACGGCTACATTCAGAACGCACTCCAACTTTCTTTTGACTGCACTGCACAGACACGACGGAGTGGGAAGCAAAAAGGTGCAGATTCTGCTCCGTGGTAGTTTTGGCCACAACCCCAAACGCACACCCCACCTTCGCAGGGTCGCCTCATGATTCGCAGTGTCGCCTCACGTTTCAGGGAAAGTTTCTCGACAATGTCACCTTTCCTGGCTCAGTAAATGCACTCAGCATCTTCTAACTCCCCTTTTCCACCAACCTCTTACAATTATACATTCATGTACTTTCAGCCTCACCCAGAAACAAAAGAATACCTGCGCCACACTACGCGAATCCTTTAAAATCATCCCAGTGCATTCTTACTTAGCAAGTTAATCACAAGGCGAATATGCAGCGCTGGCGGCGCCGCCACTTTCGCTGCTTCACCCTGGTTTCCGCTGGCTCCACCCACCATTGACCACTCTCTCTATACACGGCTCTGGCGCCACCTAACCAAAGCTCTTAATTTCAACAACTACAATTAAGATTGGAATTAATTAAGAATAACAAAGACTTTTCTATCCCGACGTCACAGCAACAGTGGCCATCTAGTGGGCACTACACAAGACTCCTACTCATGTTTGTTCCCCAAAAACCGTATAACTAAGCATAGCACCGTGGTAACGCACCCACTTCACTCGTAATGGACCCAAGTTTGATTATCGAGAGCGGCAGGCAATCTTTTTTTCTAGCAGTTTCTCGCAAATAATTGCCCCATAGTGCGCACGCCACACGAGAGGTCTATAATCTGCAAGTGTTAATTCACACGAGAGAGACATGCTGCGAGCAGGACCCACCTGGCAGGGTGCCGGCACCCGGATGGTGCCAGGCCAGTTGTAGTAGAGGTGCGTGAGCTTGTAGGCCAGCCGCTGCATTTGGTCCGGCGACAACTCCGTGGTGTTGCGCACCACAATGTAGTGCGTCGGCGACACCGTGCCCTGACGAACCTTCTGTGAAACTAAAAAAAAGTCACACCTGCAAAAAAAGAAAACAAAAAGTCAGGTTTTTAGAAAGTTGTTTACCAGACAGCTAATAACATATCGAGCCTTTATGTAACTCAGACACTGCTTCCCAAATTTCAAAGAGGGCACAGCAGAGTGGGCCAGAGGCAATGCAAAATATCTTTGCCAAAATAGCTTCAAACGGCTAATTCAGTATTGTTAACAGCATTTAAAATGTGCAGTTACGACAGGACAGTGTTTCCAACTGTTTGATCGGGATCACGTGGAGTATGGGTTCCATCTACAATACGAGCTGCAAGGAGGTGACGAGCGCGTCAATTGTTTGCAAGCGTGTCCACCTTTCCGCCCTTTCCCCTCGCCACGAAGCGACGAAACGCACGCGTGACCAATCTGCGCAAGAAGCGCCTACCATTAAATTGCAAACGCTTTCCATGGTTTGAGCTGGTCCCTCTCTTAAATGCAGGCTCTCTGGGATAGGACATTTCGAGACTTCGCACCGGCAGCATCAGTAAGGCAACTTCAATGTTTACTGCCCGAGGGTGACACACATACAGTTGAACCTCTATGTAACGAACTTCAATGTAGTGAAATCCACGATTTAACAAAGTACCGCATTTTTCATAACTTCTTGGGCATGAAACACCATGTATTTTAGCCTCGTAAAACGAAGTCATTTTTGCAGCTATTTCAATATAACGAAGTGTCATCACCGTAAAATACCAAAAAGGCAGGCCCTAAAGGAATATTCTGTAAAAAAAGTCAAGAATGTAAAACAAATTTTACCGCGACCACGAGTGCTTGAAAATAGCAAGTTTTCGAAGACCGCGTTTCCCCCTCTGCTAAGCCCCCCGCAACGTAGAACCCGCTACTGCGCCTGCGCGCAATGGCTTTGACTGTAGAGTTCCGGGTACCGTAGCGGGTTGCGGAGAGCAATGCGGGAAGACAAAAACTATCTACGAAAACTCCCTAATGTTACTTCACGTAGACGGGCCTCCGACCGTGGCGCAGGCAGCATTGGGAGCTCCTTGGTTAGGAGGCGAAGTCGCGGAAAGCGCCACCTCGGAGAATACCCACGAGGTGCTCTCTGCTGATTGTGGCGTGCGTGATGCGTGGTGTTGAGCGAAGGAGAGTGTAAACTGAGTGTGTGCGTGCATTGTGTGCAGGCCCGGGCATTCCAGTCCATCTTTAGGCCTCGTTTCGTTGCCTTGCTTCGCTTCGCTCGTCCAACCGTACACACTTTGTCCGCTCTCACGTGCTTTGTCACCATGAATGGTGGTAAACGCAAAGTGTTTTCACTTTAAGAGAAGTAAAAAATCCTGCGAGCCATTTCGAACGGCGAAAAGAAGAGGGATGTCACGGCCCCATTTGAAATACTGCAGAGCTTGCTTTCGACGATTTTAAAAGCGAAAGAGTATCCTCGGTGCTCTGAAGAATGGCACAAGTGCCCAGCGAAAACGGCTGAAGCCCGCCACCTACCCAGACGTGGACAAGGCAGTTTTGTAGCGTTAGCTACACTGGCCGAGGTTGAGCAGTTTCACGTGGCTCTCATAATGAGCCGTGCTCATTATGAAAGCCATGCGCCACGCGCGAGCCACGTACGGCGGTGGCAGCTCCGCCGTTGCCGCCGCGCTTTTGTATAATGAGCACGGCTTGCATAATGAGCACGGCTCATTATGAGAGCCGCGCTCCGCCACTGCCGCGCCCGACTTGCCCGCCTCGCCGGTCTGCGCATTCCAGAGGAGTGACATCATAGCCACGGCAGACGCATTGGCGCCACCGCGTGCCCAGCTGTGTGCCTCCGTTGCACAGTAGCCAAGTCTGACGCTGCACCGGAGCCGCTTGATAGCGCCTCTCATTTTGTGCGCATAAGCTCACGCTACGTATATCCTGGCATAGCCGAGCTAAGCCACCGCAATTTTTCCCCTGGTTTATGGGTACCCAGGCACAAGACGTTCTATTGAGTGGTGCTGTCATAAAACAGAAGGCGAGGACTTCGGATGCCTGTTGTACCGCAATGACTTCAAAGAAGCAGTGGATGGCTTCACCGGTTCAAGGCTCGGCACAAGATCGCCGGGAAGATAATGAGTGGCGAGTCGGCGTCGGCCGATGCACCTGAAGCTGCTACTTGGCTTGAGAAAGAGAAGACAGGAATCCTGACGCGCTATCAGCTGGCAGACGTCTACAGCACAGACGGAACGAGATTCTTCTAGCAAATGCTCCCGAACCGGATGCTGGCTCTCAAGAGAGCCCGCTGCCACAAAGGAAAACAGAGCAGGCTGTGGATCCCAGTTCTGCTGTGTGTGAACATGGACGCCAGTGACAAGCGGTTGCCGTTTTATTATTGGGAACAGCAAGAAGTCATGATGCTTCAGAGGCGCTCGAGAGCTCGAGATCGAGTACACTTAGAACTTGAAGGCATGAATGACCCGCGACATCTTCCGCAGTTGGCTCCAAAAGTTCGACGAAAAGATGAGGGATAACGGCCGCAGAGTGTGCCTGGTGCTCAACAACTGTTCTGCCCACCACACTGAGGACCTGGAACTAACCAACAGGGAGCTGAAGTTCCTTCCGCCCAACTGCACGTCGCTGATCCAGCCGCTCGACCAGGGCCTCATAAACAGCGTCGGCGGTGGCTGATTGACAAGCTTCTGCTCAATCTTCGCTTGAAGCGCCAAAAGAAAGTGGACATCTTTCAAGCCCTCGAGATGCTCTCTGCTTTGTGGAAGGTCACATTGAAGGCGGTCATCAAGAAATGCTTCAGGAAAGCTGGATTCGAAACAACCGCAGCCAGTGCCCCCGAGGAAGTGGACAGCGAAAAACCAAACGGAGGGGCTTCGTCCTCCTCTACCATCCCCAGAGAAAGTGAGCACGATGAAAGCCAAGAAGCTCTCCTGATAGTGACGAGCAAGACTAAGAGGCTCTTTCGGGAGCATGGCAGTCTCTTCACAGTGACAGAGTCGTTCCGGATGGTGTTGCTCTGGAGGACTTTCTTTATGGGGACTCCATCGTGTGTCGCCGCGACGGAAGAAGTTACCGATGATTCCATCGTGTAGGACGTCCTTGGCAAATCCGAAGACGATGACAGCGAGGCGGAAGCCAAAGACCCTTGCGAGGTGCCGAGCAGCCATGAAGTGCTTGATGCGATTGACGCGCTGGGGCGGTCATTGCATTGCGGTGGCCGCAGCCTCCACAGTTCACCAAGTTATCGTGAAACGGAGTGTAATATATCCGACGTGAAATATTTTTAAAAAATCCAAGAACGCAAAAGAAATATTGTTATGCAGGAGGTAGCTGTCCAGCAGCAATCTACCTTAATTACCCGGATCATCTACGAACCCTGACAAATCCCTGAATGTTTTTAGGGGGACTGCCTGCATGTTCCAGCTGTCCCTGAACATTTTTGCGCAACACATCTCAACAAACCGAACAAACCCCGAGCAACACTAATCCCTCAATTCCAGGACTCCACCTCACCAGTCACGCCTCGTGACCTCATGATCCACAACGGTTCCTGGAGTCGGGTTGTCCAGCTCTCGTCCTCCGTTCTGGCAAGTGAAAGAGTGAAGACAAATGGTTAGGCCGGACAGAACTGCTGGACTTCGTGGCAAATTTTCACATCATGTTGGTGCCTGCCATTGTTACTTACTGGAGATTACCCGAGGAATTTTCTAAAGGCAACCTTTAGAAAATTCATTGATCTAGTATTTTAATGCCTAGGGCAATCAGTGGCACGAAATGAGAATTCAAAGTGAATCTCCTGGCATTTCTTAATGAACATCTTAACGGCGACACACATAAAAAAGCAATTTCCCTTTCCCTGCAAAGCCCTAGAATTTTTGTTGTCAAAACTGGCATAGAAGAATGAGATGTCTGACATTGAAAGTCATGTGAGTTATCTGACACCCTGCAACTATGCATTCCAGCCTTCTTTATTTATAAAAGAAAAAGCATAATCAAAATTTTGAGTTTGAAATCTTTTTTTTTTTTTTGTGACAATTGGCTTTTTGTAGATTTGAGTTTTGGCAAAAATCTAGGCAAACCTAAATATAAGACCAAGTAACAGGCGAGCTGGGTCTATGCACATATATTTCAAACTGGAGATGACAGACGAGACAACACACATGCATCATAACTAAGTAAATATTAGTGACACAACTGGTTATATCTATCCCCCTCTCGCACAGTACCACCCCAATTCTGTGCAAGTTCCCGTGTCCCAGGGACATGACATTCCATCGTCATGCCCCCAACACTCATACTACCAAACAGACCACTTTGTACAACAGCAGTGACAAATACATTCCACAGTTCAGATGACAGCAAATGAACTCAGGACAGTATACAATATACAAAAGCAAAAACTTCCAGGCTGCCACATAAAAACTCTGACAAAGGTACTTTAAAACTTAAAAACCGTGGTTAGGAAACCTTACCCAGAACAAAACATTGCATCCGGTGGTTCACGGGTCATATACATTCTTCCCCTACCCATCCAAGGACCAGATTTCCCGAAGCGACTTCCAGTCACAATCAATATTCAATTCGTATTCATTTCGGTTTGCTGGTTTATTTGCTTTCAATTCAAAAGATCTGCCATTTGCACATTCATAATTATTTTGTTTGGCGGTTAGTGGAAAACCAATACTCGCAAGATTTCATGCACTAAAAACGTACCAATCAATGGAATTTCGTTGCCTCAGTCAAAATTCAAGGGCAGGAAAGTTTAACCTAATCTACACCATGGAGAAAACCAGCAACAACTCCACAACTCCTTTAGGGCTCAACAGAGTTGCGGCCAAATTAGATTTTCTTGGCAGGTGCACTCCGTCCGAACAAGATAGATATAGTAGAAGCTATGTACTACCTTCCTTGCTTGCCAAACTAGCGACAGAAAGAAGTTTTTTATAGCCATAGCAGTGACAACAAAAGTCTGGGCAGCCACATTAAATAATTCACTAACCACCTACACCCGCAACATCTGGTATTTGGCCTCAAAAACACTCGAGAAATGTAGGCTAAATAGGAATATAAACTGTTTGATGAAAAACAAGCAAGAGCATACCATGGACCATTTGGCGCCTATTATTATTATTTTGGCACATCGGTAGTTTAGCCCCACGTTGAAATACAAGAAAATTTATCCGAATTGCTAACTAAGACACACTTTTCGTGTAAGGCTCACCAAAATATTAGGTGCTGGAGAAAATCAGTTATTTCAAACTTTCTGTTCACATTCAGCCCATTGAAAAGCATAGCGGAAGAGCCTAAGTACGCACCTGATCTTGCCACCGTGCAATCTCCTTTCGCACAATAAAGTCCCTCTGCTATGCTCAACGTCACCGTGGCAACAAAGCACCTACAACATAGAGGAACGTGCCAATGCAGCGTCTGAAGCCAGCAACGGAAGCCGCCATCTACCGAAGGTCGTCTGCTAACATGAAAGCTAAGACGCTATACTCCATTTCACCTCATGTCCGGACGCAGCGGACGCTACGAGCTATCCTAGCCAATCGTGCCCCGTGTACGCAGCCCGTGATACGCTTTCACCGCGGCGCTGTGCCCCCTCTCCCGGTCACGTGACACTCATAAGGCATTGGATTGGCTCCGATGGCCAGTAACATCCACTGCGCCCGAACGTAAGGTGAAATGGAGTATAGCCAAAGTCGGACGCGCCTTTGTGGAGGTCTACGCTGGAAAGGAAAGCGGCCACCTGGCAAACCCTTAGCGGTTCCGACAAGGCTTGGCGCACGCTCAGGCCTAAATTAGATTAATTTTCCCCACGCGAAGCGAGGGCTGACCGCGTACGATCTGTTCGGCAGCCTAGCTTTGAGCCGAAGCTAGCGTTGTCACGCTGGTAGCAGACGGCGTTCGCAAAAAGGTGTGGCTGTAGCTGACTTCAGATGCTGCGCTCGCGTGTGCGTCTATTGACATTCGGTGACCGTAGCAGACAAACTTTATTGTGCAGGAGATGGTGGCATAGCAAGATCAGATGCATACTTGGGCTCTTCCACCGCGCTTTCCAATGGGTGGAACGTGAACAAAAGGTGTTCGAGATGAGAGCTTAATGCAGATAGCCGATTTTCAACATCGCCTAATATTCTTGCGAGTTTCTTTTTTTACCATATGAGGATTGGATTTTATCCCCTGGAACACGGGGTTAAAGTGCCAAAGAGCTGTTATTTTATTCCGATGCTGCGTACACAAGTACCACACAGTTGAACGTGGGCACCAGTCTCTGTTAAAAGTCACAGCATATCCACGTGGTGAATGATGATGAGTGGGCGAAGCTCCGGAGTGAATCGTCGGTAAACCAGCGATTCTTCCGTTAATCCGCCCACTCATCGCCATGTAAAGACGTGAGAAACACTGTGTGTGTGTGTGTATACAAACCACAATCTATCACACACACCACAGCTATGGCCGAACGAAACGTCTAGAAAGTCTCGCTTAAACCGCGCGTCGGCACCTTCGGGCTGAGCTCGCCTGATGCGTTTTGCAGACGCCTCACGAGCTCTCGCTGCATCGGGGTCTGCCTGCCGATACGCGCGCTTTCTTGCCGCTTCCCGTTCCCTGACGTTCTGCAGATCCTCTTGGCGCCGCTGCCGTGCCGCTTCGGCTTCCCGCTCTCGTACGGCCGGATCTTGGCGACGCTGCCGTGCCGCTTCGGCTTCCCACTCTCGTACGGCCGGATCTTGGCGGCGTCGCCGAGCAGACTGACGACGCGATTCGGCTTCCCGCTCTCGCACGGCCGGATCTTGGCGGCGTCGACGCGCAGCCTGACGACATGCTTCGGCCTCTCGCTCTCGCACGGCTGGATTCTGTCTGCGAGCGCGCGCTGCCGCCGCCTTGCGCGCTCTCCGCTCCGCAGCCTTGTCTACTGCCTCCATCCAGCTAAACTACGAGCAGCGCCAAGAGCGAGCGCCATCTGTCATCTCTACATAAAGTTAATTCCGGAACACGCCATCTCTTGAGCCATTCATAAACTAAACCTCGAAGTGGCTACATACCCACAACTAGGAGGGACAGACCCACGCCTTAAGGAGCTTCGCCCCTAAAAAAGACACACCGCTTACCAGCCGTGCAAAGATGCGAGTGTTGATCCGCTTCTGGACCACCACGACTGCAATCGAAGGCTTGTAGTCGGGACTGACGTTGACAAACGACTGCACGAGTTGCTCGATCTCGTAGTCGCTCACGTAGCTAAGCTGGCCGTCCCCGACGCCGTCCCGGAACACGAAGATGCGGTCCGGGTGCTTGTGGTTCACCTCATAGTACTTGACGATCGCTTCCAGCATTGCAATCTTGATGCAGTTCACGAGCTCCTTCCCCGGCTCCTGAAAGGCGCACTTGCTGAACCAGCGGGTCAGGCTCTGGTTCATGCTGGCCACGAAGCCCATCACGCTCTGCCGGCCACGAGTAATATCGTGGTACACGTCGATGCCAATCACCATGACGTTGTGCATCGGTATCTCCACCGCCCACAGCTCGCCACCCAGCTTGCAGTTGATCTGCAGCGCCACCTTCTGGGTGACGCTCCGCAGCTTCTGCTGCTGGCCGATCGTGTTGGAGATGATGACCTGGGAGGGCACGGGCATGTCCACGCAGCAGAGCCGCTTCACCGCGCTGTAGCGGTCGTCCCGCGACGTGGGGAAGATGAGGACTATCACCTGGACCTGTGCGGTAGAGAGGCAAACTGGTAACGACGCCGCGAGAGGTATATCGACCAAGCCTTTAGTCTCACGGTCCCTACACCACCAAACTGCTGTTCCTCATTCTAGACCTGCAAAACTTGCGTGTGCAGTTGACATAGTTTCCCGCACGCTAGAATGACGCAAGATGAACGAGAAAAGACAAGTTTTATAGGAATTCGGCAGCAATCTAGGGTAAGCACAAATAGGCTGAAGTTATCAAAATGTAACTTAGGGGCATCCAACGACAATTGGGTAATTGACCCTCAACTTTCGCCCATTGCTAGGCTCATTTGTTTCCAGCCCCTCCACACTTCTCTCGGTGCGCGGTGGTGGTGTCTCTTCCTAAAGTCCCAAATACGCGAAACAAGTTTATCCATTTATTTATTCATTCCCTCAGCGTGGGAAGGCAGTCCTGACCCGGCAGACACGAGTCATTTCCCAATTCGTTTCGTCTACGACATTGCTGGAACGCGTCGGGAAATGACTCATTTGATGCATCGGAAAACAAGCTCGAACGCCGCCCGAAGGAGCTGGATCGTGCTTTAGACCAGGCAGGCAGTTATATAGTCACTGAAAAGGGGAAGAGTGCAGGGAGTAGCTTCAGTTGCCCCACCTCCAGCGCGAGCTCCCTACCTTTCACAACACTCCGGCGTCTCGGGCACCTCGTGCCTGGTCTTGCCCACAGGCAACAAAGCTATAACTTGCAAGCTTACCCCCCTTTTTTTTTTTTTTAGTTTAGTTTTTTGTATGATTTTGTTGAACAGTTTTAGTATATTAAAAAAAGAGTGTTTTAAGCAATTTTTGTATCTCTCTTCAATAAGGGCTTAACTGATTTGTTGCGACGATCAGACCCCATATTACGTCTTTACGGTTGTACAACAGACCTGCACACACAGCATTAGTGTAGCTGCAGCAGCTTTTCTCAAACATATCCGTAAACCCTAGAAAAAACACGCATTACAAAGGAGCACCAAGAGGGGCCTTACGTTCTGGTTGAGGACCTCCTTGATGGCCCGCACGTAGCTCTCCGTGGAGTCGCTCGGCAGCTCCCGCATGATGGGCGGCTGCACCTGGATGCCCATCGAGGGGCACACCTTGGACATCATTGAGGTGAAGCCCCGCGTACGCTCGCCATCCCTCCTCGTGTGCATCACCACCCAGTTCTGAAGGTGCACCTGCACAATCCACCGGCCGGAAATCGCCACGTGAGGCAAAGCTATCCACCTCAATCGAGGCTCGCGTGCGCCATATAGCTAGGGTTCCGCGTTTTCGGTAAACGACGATAAACCTTACACTGGAGCTACCCTCAAATAGAAAAAAAAAACGGAAACTTTGTGGGAAGAAATTTATGTCTAGAGCTTTATCTTGTGTTGACATGGAGCGCAGCCGCCGATACGAGGCTTGTTCTTGCTTCAGAACCACACAACTTAGGCCAGATTCACGAAGAGCTTCTTAGGCTACGCCAACTTAGCTAAAATGTTTGTTCAGAACATCGTAAGAACAGGAGAAATCAGCATTCCAGAACTCTTTAGGTGAGAGGAAAGCGACGTTCTCGTACAGGAAAAAAAACTGGAACTTCCGGTGTTTTGCAAGGTCCCAATCCCAGCGACAGCGGGCTGTTGCTATGGCGACAGCATCTTCGGCAACGCCAACAAACAATCAGAAAGCACAGCGTAGTTCGGAGCACATGGATTTTGAACAGCAAACGCAAGCGGCCTTTCCACCAACGCTCGTCTGGGAATAATATCCGTGCAGTGAAATGTCGACGCTACCACGATTTGAACGGGCCCGAATGCCGAGGCCGGGACAACCGCCTTGGTCAACTCCTACAAACTCAATCACTACGAAGTCAACAGAACTGTCATCAATGCTAAAAGAAGATGGCCCAAGCCGCTCGTTACCAACGCGGCGTAGATAATAAAAAAATTGCCACAACATTTTTTGCGGTTTTTGAAGACGAAGGAGCAAGCCGACGTCCAAGGAGATAAGTCTTGACTTTGAGGGTGTCAGCGAGAGCCACAAAAATACCTGTCCACGCTTAGAGTGGACGTGCGCGTTATATCGAAGTGTTGGATTCGCGCTGCTGGATTGCGCCTTGGAAAGCACTTCGGGGCGATGTGACACCCGGCAAAGAAAGGTTGGACTGGCATCGCGTAGCTCCTACGAACTGTTCTAGCTCGACAGCATTGGCGTACCGTCGTGTCTGAACGAAAATGGCATACTAATAACAAAGCGCACATACCATATGTTGCTAAGGTAATCCATATGGTGTTTATTTGAGCTCTATATCACACAAAACAGTTGGATAGAATTGATGGGAGTCCCTCTTTGATAACAGCAGTTGTCACCACAGCCTCAGAAAACAAGGGGATAACAAGGGGAAGAGACCAACCTGTTTCGGTTGTTTTCGTGCACCAAAAGTTTTTTGAAACAAGAAGCAGCACGGCTGTACGGCAACGCCGGCTCGGCTCGGTGATTCAACAGCTCCATGCCCTTGGTGGGGTCGCGAAATTTGGTCGCGAATATGGGTCGAAATTCTTTGGTCACAATTATAGGTCGACCCTTCATTTTTGACATTTCCGGAAAAAAAAAATGTTGACTTATATTTGAATAAATACGGTACATTTTAAAACCTTTTTTTTAGATTACACCAACCTCTGTTTCTTTTGAAAGAACAACTAATTAGCCACATTTTGACATACGCAGATTAGGAAAATAAAAGCAGTTGCAGGGATCCTTTGAAAATTGCTGCTTTTCCCGCGTTCAGGAAAGTGTTATGACACGTCCGGAGCTGTCGTAGGATTCCGTCGTAACCCAAGCAAAACTTATAAATTCGTTTGTTATATATGAATCAGTGTTGCGGAGTTGCCACTCCGGAGTTGGAATGATTCCGGAATCATTCCGCATTTTTGCGACCCCCGGAATGGAATGGGGAATGGAATGGGCCCGGTTCTTTATATTTTAGGGGCGAAGCTCCTTAGGGGCTAGCCATGTCCGTATGTCCGTCCGCCGTAGGCCGGCGTCGGGTGCTCGTGCTTCTGCTCGTGAGATCACGTGCTCACGAGCACGTGAGCACATGCTCACGTGCTCGTGTAGGGCAAAAAAAGAATTGGAAAAGAAAAAGATGAAAAAAATTATGAAAAAAGAAAAAGAAGAAAAAAAAAAGAGTAGGGGGTTTTGAGATGCCATTCCATCTGTCTGCTTAAAAAAAGAAAAAGAAGAAAACCACACATTTTCCTACTGCCATGAATGAAAAGGACCGAAAAGCTCGGCATGCAGCGCCTCAGCGCCTACGTAGACAGCAAGCTGCTTCGGAGACCAGGGTGCGAGAAGCTGCTGCACAGCGTCAAAACGCCAAGCGGACCCGGAGTTAAGAGCTCGAGAAGCGGCGGCAAAGCGTCAACGCCGACAGCAAGCAGCAATACCTATGACCAAATCAGTATCATTAGCACCACCCGAGCTTCGCCCCAATTAACATCATTCACCACGTGGAGATGCGGTCATTTTTTTTTATTTATTTATTATTATTTATATATTTCTATATATACATACTTTTTTTTGTGGGGGGGGGGGTTAGGTTCAGCTATACCAAGCCAGTCAGCGAGTCAGTTGTTCAGAATTTAATCAGAAATAAAATTAATACAAAAAACAAGCGTCAAAGCAAAGAGCAGAGGGGGAGGGGGAGGGTCGGCGGTGGCGCCTTTACGGACGCGCTGGCTACGGGCTTCACTGGTGTTGCACGAGAGCGAAACAAGAAACCAAGCACCAAGCAAAAGAAACAAAGGGTGCGAAAGAAACCGCCATGCACAGCTCCTCATCGTCCTTCTTAACTTGTTTTTTTTTTTTTTTTCGACGGCAAGGAGAAATTACGCGCGCGCAAAGGCTGAGATTTGGGAAAGGGACTACTCGTAACTCGCAGAGCTCCGATAACTCGTTGACTCGCACGCCGCCGCAGAAAGATGACCAGTTATTGTTTTCTCGTAGTTCGAGGAGCGTTGTTTAGCAGGTGGCCAACCCTGCTACCTTCCACGTTCATTCGCGCGCACTCCTTTGAAGTGCGAAATCTGGGTTTGCTTCGGCATTAAAACAAAGCGAGATACACTTCTCTCTTCTCTTGCGCTTTGCTCCGATGCTCGTTTTTTTATACTGCAATTTTACGTGTAAGTCCGCCTTTTACTTGGTCTTTGCTCCGATGCTTGTTTTCTGTGTTATATTTTCCACATTCAGGTGGGTTAGAGTTACAAGCAAGCTAGCAGATTCCCGTTCATTTCCTTTGACTTTAGTCTCTACATACTTTGTTTCACCTTACGATGGACCGCTGCGGAAACTACGAGTGACCCCAGGCAATCCAGCACCGTGAGCTTAGTAAACTCAGTGCTTTTTTTGAGGCATTTAAATTTTTTTTTTTTTTTGCAATTGTTTATGTTGGCAACACAACAAGGTTGGGCAGTATCATATTTCAGCAATACATTTCGTATCTGTATTTCTGTATCGCAATACATTTGTTCACCAGTATCTCTATTTCTGTATCAAATACATGTGGAATGTTTCTTTTTATCGCGATACAATCAGGATGAAATGTATTTCGTTACATTTCTTGAGAAATACTCCCCCCCCCTTCCCCCCCAACCCGAAAAACAAAATACAAGTCCAAACGCCCTTTTTTTTTTTTTTTTCTGAGGGCATTAGGGTCAAGGAGATATTGGTGCATTGTTGATATGCTGAGCAAGGTTCCTTCGGATTTTACAAATTATTTTTCTCTTCTGAGAAATGTTGCGCAGTCGGGACTCGAAACAGGTAGCGTACCAGGAGTTGAGTCGGAGCATCTTCTACCGCAGGTCCCTAGGTAGGGATTTCATGAGTCATTGTTTACTGGCATTCAATGCCCAGTTCTAGTTAGTTAGAGCCTTGAGAAATAGGAAATCAAAGGAAGTGTTGCTTTGCCTGTGGCCGAGTAGCTGAGTCACAGTCCGCTGCAACACGAGTCTGGCAGTGGTTGACTTGAAATAGTAGGATGACTGAAGCAGTAAAATTCAACACATATCCGAATGCGTCTGCGCCTGTAATATTGCACTGCTCAAGGGTACGTCATCAGTCGATGTGAACGTGACCCGCTGCTCTGGCGATCCGATAACCAGGAAGGAGGCCAGACTTGGCCTCGCTGTGCCGACCCAGACTTCGTACACCTGCGACTCGTCTCGAGCGCGCTGTCTCTCCGAGAGCTCGCACCTGTGCCGGCCATCTCAGGTCGCAATCCACGAGGTCTCTGTTTGGATGATGCTAGGCGAAACTTGAGGACCTGCCATTCATGCTTTGGAGGCGGAGGGTCGGCAGGAAGGACTGTCACAACAGGGATGCACCGTATCGATTTTCAACAGTAACAAAAGATAAGACACGTGCTCCAGGATGCTTCAGGTGGTTGGTCCACTATTTTCGAAAATTCCAAATTCAACTGCCTACATGATCTTCAACGAGGTCACCTACAACGAAAGTATGTATTGTCCTTTCATACAGCAGCGAGGGAAAAGTTTCATGACTTAAATGCAACACCTACAGATACAAGAGTACTAGTTCATTCCACCGTGACGTCATGCGATCAGTGTTGACAGGGGCGCCCTTATTGGACAGGGGAGTTGTGATGTTATGATGGAATGTATTTAGAGGTCGAAGACTTTTCGCATCACTCATCAGACAGACAGGATGCCAGGGAAGGGACCGTGGTCAATCCTTGACGGAGCGTTTTTTTGAACCCATTGAAGACTCCTCTCCGTCCGGAACCACTACCTTCAAGGCGAAGTGCCAAGCCTGCGGGATAGTAATTTTCGGATAAAAAACTTTCACTTCATACTGAAAGCCTCATCTCAGTTGGCGTCTCAAAGCAATTTGAAAAATGTATTGCATTATCAGTATTTGTATCTCTGCCCTATCTAAAATGTATTCATGTATTTGTATTTCCAAAGACTTTTTGCCTCTTTTTAAAATGTATTTCCAATACGTATCGCGATGCATTTTTACAGATATACAGTCTAAGCTCGTTATAACAGACCTTGATTTTGACGAAGATTTCGGTCTGTTGTAAAACAAGTATGTTGTATGCAGATATGAAGTTGAGTCAATGGTACATAAAGGAAAACCAACCGAACTTCACAAATAGGTATGTTATATCCAAATGTCTGTTGTAACCAGGTCTGTTATAATGAGCTTAGACTGTACTTGGGTATCAGTATTTTAGCTACTATTTTCATCTGTCCCAGTATTTGTATTTCCAAATACATTTTTGAGTATTTCTGCCCAACACTGCAACACAATGTAGCTGTCAAGTGCTTTTTTTGACGTTTCGACGTTTAGGAATTAGAGGAATGGAATGGAACGATTCATCCAATCCAGGAGTGCGAATGGGCCCAGTGTCCCCATTCCTAGGAGTTGAAAGGAATGGAATTATCGAAAACTCAATTTCCCGGAATGGAATTGGAATGGAATGGGGTGCCCATTCTGCAACACTGATATGAATTATTCTTACGTGCGGCTTTTGTCGTATGCACATTTGTGGCATAAGATAGTTCTAATAATTTAGACTCTTATCTTCTTTTTTTATTTTTCCTTACAGGTATGAAGACTTCTCAAATATTTGAGTGACACGTGGGTTCCTCAATTTTTCATTAGACACTGCAAATGGATAGGGAAAAACACAGAATTTGTGGCAAAAGATAAACCCTGAGGAAACTCTCCCCGAATTAGAGGGAAAATTAACCCGGAAACATGGAACGCTGCATGTAACAAATCGCGGGAGAAAACATTGCAAGGACAGTTGCGTACAGAAGAGGCAAAGTCCGGTTAGATGCGAACTGGTCAAATTCGCTCGTAACGACATCTCGACAAAATCATTTGAGCCTGCCCTTGGGCAGAGCTTAGCTCGACTTCGAGGAGGGGACGTCGCTGCCCTTGACCATTACGCGAGAGCGCATGTTGCAAAAATCAGCTCGATGATTTGCAACCCCACCACTGCTGCGAATTGGCACGAGGACCCGCAGACCCAACGAAACGAAAGAATGTAAGGGGACCCTCACCGGTCGGATGACGCTGTCTTGGGAGAGCAGGCGTCCCCAGTCGGCGGTGCCGTTGTGTTGGTAGGACTTCTTGCTCATCATGACCTTCTCTTCCGGCAGGATCCTCCCGTCCAGCTGAGAGAAACGCACAGCGCGACAATGGGCCACGGCACCAACGACACCCTCCAGAGCAGACATTCTCCAACTTTTCAATCTCAAGGAATGCCCGTCTCCCCAGCTGAGATGCACCTTTCATTGATGCAGCAAAGCAGTGGGGAAGCCTACGGACATTATAAACAGTAACATACTTTACTAGGGGATTTCCGAGGCATAATTGTGTCAATTCAAAGCCACCCCCCCCCCCCCCCCAAAAAAGTGCTTAAATATTTTATGTAGGGACAGGAACACCACGGAGATTTGGGAGCTCAAAGGAACCCACAAGGAAACTCTGAAGAACTCAGTTTGAGAACCCCTTCTCCGGAGCGACCTCACAAAGGGTCGATAGAAACGGAAGGGCTCGGGGTCGGCAAGAGTCCGACGGTGCCACGGAAGGAATGCCGGGAGTGCTTACGGTGACGGCCCCAGCCTGCAGCCTGACGCCCCAGTCGTTGAGAACCTTCATGGCCTCCGGGCAGGCCTGCACGTTCTTCACAAACTGCTGGAGGGCCAGCTGTCTCTGGTTTGGGTTGACCCTGGTGTGGCCCGCAATGTCCTTTGGAAGGAGGGCGAGGAACGAAAAATTAAAAAAAATGTTTAGGGAAAGCGGGGTAATGCATAAAGCAAAAGAAGAACACGAAGCACAATATATGAAGCACGAGTATCGCTGCAGAGTCTGCACAACAAATACATTTCCAAATCTCCCCAATTTTTTTACAAAGTTCCGCACCAACAGTTTAGCAGACAGGAAATGTGCCTTAATGCAACAAAAACTACCTCGACATGCGCAAACGCACGCGGCGAAGATAATGTGCAATTAAATCTTTCGATTTTATCTCCAAAACTTAACGACAATGCTCTACCATCTATACGTTTTCCTTCTTAGTGGCAGACACATAGGGAAATAACCCATTTCTTTAATACCAAGAAACAAAAGACAGAAACAGAGCTTGAAAACGGTATACTAAAGTGTTAGGCGTTTGGCATGTGGTCATGCATCAGGTGTATCTCGAAACAACCCATTCTGATTTGAACCCTTCTCGTTTGAACCCATTCGCAAAACGCCCTTCGCGTTTTAACCCTTCGCGTTTCAACCCTTTCTCATTTATACCCGTCTCATTTGAACCCATTCTCATTTGAACCTTTCTCGTTTGAACCTATTCTCAAAACGCCCTTCGCGTTTTAACCTTTCGCGTTTCGACCCTTTCTCATTTGAACACGTTCTCAAGTTTGAACGCCGTATTTCAAACCAATCGCCTAACGCTCTTTGCGCTTCAACCTTTTCTTACTATTTATGTCCTTCTCGGTTGAGCCCGCGTACTTAAATCTTTATTGTTTAATTAAACTCCGTCTCAAAACACGTAAGTGGCGTTTCAACCTTTTTAGAGTGCTCTTGGAATTTCAAGCAGTCTTCTTTTCTGTGTTAAAAATAAATGAATAAAAATAATGGATATGTTGGAACTGTTAATAACAGTGCCGGCTACTCCATAGCAATTGTTATTTGATAAAAAAAACAGATCGAAAACAAAACAAGCACACAAACAAACAGAAATCCCGCCAGAGTCGCATTGTACATATTATTGCAATTCAAACATGTTTGTAGATTTATATTCGTGGTCTACATGTGCCAGTGTGCACTGATGCGAACACTTAATGTCATGTTCCACACCAAAGCTAACTGGCGATCGCTTATCGCCCGCACCGGCAGCATCACAAAGCAGCAGCCGCGGCGGGTCTCTCGCCCTACTGTGCACCTCGTCGCTCACAAAGCGCCGCCGCCACCACTCAAGAGCAGCACCAGCAGGGAGCGGCCAATGATCCTGTGCCCGCCCCCGCATGGATCATTTTAACCCTTTTGCATAGAATTCATTGCATTCGAAATATGTTCACATAAATATTTTATTTTCCATACCGTCACGTTACAAGCGATTACCAAAGCATTATGCCATTCGAATCCTATGGCTAATCGTTAGGCTATAGCTGAACGGCTCTTGTCGAGACGCATAGTACAAAATGTTTTTTGCCGCAGAATCAGTCATCGCACCTCAATGCGATCCCATGCTCGGTAAAGCTTTATTCTGGAGCTTTGTTCCCACAAGATGGTAATTGGTTAAACTATCTAAGATAATAATAATAACAATAATATATCTTTATTTTCTATTTACAATGGTGGAGGCCGAGAAAAAAAGCCGCACGAAACGGCTTGACGAGCTCTTGGCCCCAAATTGCATTCTACAGCAGTGACAAGGCGAGAGAGAGACAAAAAACACACGCACACCAAAAACATTAGTCGTCTACAACAAAATGCCACATCAACGCACGCAATTCTTTCATTCTCATAGTGACCACGTGAACATCACTGTGAATAAAACAATTAAGCAGTTTAGATAATCTGTAGCATAACATTTCTTTTCCTAGGTTTAATCGGCAAGCAGTTACATTCCAGTATTCAGGTTTTCAAAATTGATAATTGGGAACGCTTTGGTTTAAACCAGACAGTTCAATTATGTAAGTACGGTTACTGCACAATTCATGTTTATACTTTGTAGAAAGCCTATAATTATACATGTTGTAGATACTTAATATATTATACATTCTGAACAGGTTTTCTGTATGCGAGCAGAACGGCACATTGGCAATTGTACGTAACATTCGTTTTTGAAGTAAATGTATCATCTTAAGATTTGTTGCTGTGGTGGTACCCCAAACCAGGTGGCAGTAATTTAAATGAGCACAAAATAGAGATTTATACAGTAATAATTTAACCGACCTCGGAAATATATATCGATTCCGATATACCAGACCTACAACCTTTGCTAATTTATTTTTTAAATACTCAATATGATGGTCCTATGACATGTTTTGTGAAAACACAACGTCAAGCGTTTTGAATGACTCAACCAATTCAATATTTACCGAGTTTATATATATGTGTTCTAATGAAGAAATAACTTTATTTTTCGGCCTAAATATCATAGCTTTTGTTTTATTCATATTTATTTTTAAAGCGTTTTTTTCAGTCCATTCTCCTAATTTATCTAGTACTGTGTTGGCCATAGATATAAGTTGATCTGCCTTATCAGAAGTAAAAAGAAGCGTGGCATCGTCAGCATATATAGCAAATTTAGTTGTCTGGTCAATGTTACGATATCATTGACATAAACGTTAAAAAGAAAAGGTCATAAAATACTGCCTTGAGGTACACCCGATATTACCGATTTGATTGTGGAAATGAAATTATTACAACAAACGTATTGTTTGCGGTTTCCACGATAGGATTGAAGAAGAGTTAAAGCTTTTCCGCGAGTTCCATAATATTCCAGCTTTTTCAATAATAGTTCATGACCGCAGCAACAAAACACGGACCATTCAAAGGCCAGAGAATGCCTTCGCCCTTTTTAGAAAGTCGCAAAGAGAGATCCTGCCATCGGCAAACTAATCCTGCGGCGATATTTTTTTTTTTTTTTTTTAATGTGCGGGTGCGGTGATGCGTGGCTTGGAGGCTTTCTTACCAGGCACAGATTTTTTGCTTCATTTAAGTCGTGAATCATCGGATGCAAATTATGCTCATCTGGCATGCCCTGTGAGGATATTGAATTACTTACAACCGGTGTCAGAGTGATCGTACAGATCTACCATAATTGTATATTTGCCTATGTGTCGTCCGCCATGCCGTGGATCGGCATACACTCTAGATGTCATTCTCCAAGTAGCATTTCAAGGCGTAATAAAGCTTCAGGTGCCTGCACTTCACAATGTCATTTGTTCCTCTATTTCGGTTTCCTGTGAGTGTATGCTCAAATTATTACTTCCCCCTAGCCTGATCATGTACAAGATTAAAATGAGAAATGTAGTTTTGAGAATGGTCAAAAACAGAAAGTATGTTTTTAGTAAGTTTGAAATGGGAGAAAGTTTAAAATGAGCAGAAAAGTCTTTTTGAGAACGGTCAAAACCAGAAAATATGTTTTGAGAAAATTTGAAAGGAGAAAGGTTAAAATGAGAAAAGTCGTTTTGAGAATGGTCCTAACGCGAAAGTTCGTTTTGAGAACGGTTTAAGTGAGAAAGGGAGAAAAGCGAAAGTTGTTTTGCGCAGGGTTGAAATGAGAAGGTTAAAACGAGAAAGTAGAAATGCGAAAGGGTTCAAATGAGAACCACCCCATGCATCAGTGGATGGACGTATCTTCCAAAATAGTGTTTAAACTGTAAGAACACTTCACTTCGGGGCAGGAACAACAGAGGATATTTGAGAACTTGGGTAACGCCTGGGATTATAGGTACCCAGTTTGAGAACTCGCGCCCTAGAGGATTGAGTCTCAACAGGTCCTGTCGACTAACCTTCATGATCCTGAAGTCGCTGCGCATCTCGTCCGTGAGGCCGGTCAGAACACACAGCTCGGGCACAAGGCACACCAGGCGGGGCTCCTCCCCTTCCTGAAAAACGATCACAACAACACGTTGCACGTTTGAACGCAAAATGTGTTTTATGGGGGGGGGGGGGGGGGGGCATTTCTATAAGAAAATTGTCATGAACAAGTGTCATGAACAAGTGACATGCTGGGAGCGTTACAAGCTTATATATAATGCTGTATTTAAAGTTCGAGCCCCGGTGGGGTGGCGGTAGGATACTATAGCCACTGAGCTAACTAACTCAGCTGATCTGGAAGAATGATTTTCTTTGGATGCAAACGTGCCAGCGCCGAGCGGCAGCCACTCTCACTGGCAGTAAATAAATAAAAATAATACAATAAGTAAGAAATAAAATAAACAAATAAAATAAAAATAATGAATAAATGAAAAGCTAAAAAGATGATAAAAAGAATGATAAATTTAGTACAAACCACACAAGCAGTATGGTTCATCTGGGACAGATTTTGCGCTCCCTGGTCTTTGTCACCATGATCAAGCCTGTATTTCTATAATTTACCAAAATTTGTGACTGGGAACCCTCTCAAGAAAACGGTTAGAACTAGACTGTCTATCAAAAGGTTGCAGCGTCACAGTTGGAGCCCTGCGCGGTTAACAGTTCGATCATCCGCATCCGAACCGCATCCGCAACATTCGGAACCACATCAGACTCTCAATCCGCGCATATAATAAAATTATGCATTATTAAAAATTAGAAAAGGCATATTATTAATATCTTATAAGCCATCTACCTACCTTTCTACAAAGGACTCTGTGCAAGAGTGAAAGTCATCTTATCATATTCTGTTTTATCGCATTTATATGACAAGTGATCATCCTTCCAGGGACATTTCACATCGCTGGAAGATGCTCGGAGTTATGAGATCGTCTTGGGAGTCCTTGGCATTGACACTGTCCAGTAGATGCGTTTAAAAGGAAGGAAATTTATATTTATTTTCCTTTTTGCTTTGTGAAACCCACTTCAAGCAGGCACACATTTTATAAACATAAAAATTGACTAAGGACAGACTATTAACATTGTGTCATTTTATTTAGGCCAAACAATAAAAAGTGGGAGAGGAGAGGCACTCACTCACCACAGCAAAATACTTGTGTACATGTGGTAAGGTGAGAGTACACCACTGGGAAAATATCAGAATATTCAATAATGGCAGCAGCTCCTATCGGTTACAGTTTTAAACACGAACCATCAACTGCATGCTTGGAACCATATACTTAAAGACAACTTAGTGCCAACTGTCGAGAAACAGAAAATGCACACACACGCAGCGTTTCGCTTGTCGAGGTTGCTGTGTAGAAGAAACAGAATATTGTCAACATGGACGGACTCTGACAGACTCGGACTGTTTCGCCTGTCTTAAATTAATGCCCGCTAATAAGAAGTCTCTCTCCGTTGATGCACTTGATACTACTGCGGTGGCATACACAAACTGTGCTACAAGGATAAGGTGCGGAAACTCGTGCTGTCACAAGTTCCACCACTGCAGAGGATTGAATTCAGTCCCTTTGATCTACTTGTAGGTGAAGAAGCCACATGCAGGCTTCTACTTTCTTGTGGCTCGTACAGTTTGGGTTCTCTTTGCACAAAGAATGTTTTCTGCTCTTTTCCTGTCAAACAAGAACAAGCTTCCCGGGATGACTGATGGTTCTGCATGCTTCTTTTCTAGGGACAGTATTTTTGGCGAGATAGAACTTTCTAAAGCGATCTTTGGTGAGAATCAAGTCTTTTTTGACGTAAAAGACAATGTTCTCCCAATTGGCACCTTTTATCTCAGAGTAGCTTGCCCCCGTGATACATACAATGACGCACTTCATAGTACCGCTCACTTATCCACTCTATAGACCCTTTCACAAGGGTGCCACCATCTTGAATTGTCGTCACTTCCAGTATGGGCGAAAACATTGTTTTGCCATCGCCACACCAATAGAAGACGTTTAGGATATCAGCGTAAACGTGACTCATTCTCGTTTTGCCTCCCCTCTATTTGTTTACTATTTACAGGCCGAAATGTTTTATTATTTTTTTCGCCCCCCTACTGGATACGCCTACTAGGTGGCTGGGGACGAAAGTACATGAAAAAGGTCTATAGACTGCACAGTCTATAGACCTATAGATTGCACCCCGGCAAAAATGGATCCGGCACCGCGGATATCTGCATCTAATCCGCATCCGCAGCCCCTGCTATCCGCATCCGATCCGCAAAATCTGATTAATTTTTATCCGAATCCGCCAGTTTACTGCGGATATTCGCAGATAGTCCGCCGATATGCAGGGCTCTAGTCATAGTTCTCCTAACCTGTCTCAATCTCTCATACCAGTGCACTAATCTTGGCCGATCAGCAAGGTCCCCCAAAATACAGCCTTAAAGCAGTCAATGGCAAAAAGGTAGTAAAATCAAAATCAAAATGTGCATTCCTTCTTTTTTATCCGAATATTTCCCATCCATTTTTCCTAAAAGTTCAGTAGGAAAAAGGGATGGGAAATATTCTAGTAAAACGATAAGAATCAAGCTCCCCTTTCACAAACCTAACAAGAACATAAACTATATACAACGTGCCCCAACTAAAAACGCCGCCACTTACCAACTACCTTATTTACACATTGATTCAATGTACACGATTGTACATTGTTACACAATGTATTTAAACATTGTACTTTTAGGGTTGCAGTTTATGGCAAACAGGTGAGAGCAGCAAAGCGTCTCTCAAGAGCACAGCCTTCAGGGTGTGCTCTATGCCTTCTGGCGTGCTTTGGCTGCACATGCACGAGATGCCGAAGCGTTACTGAAGCTACGAAGCTCGCACTGAAGGAAGACAACTGAAGCTGCTCCCTGTCGTTTTCTCTCTCTACAATTTGTGTGTACTGGTGCTCTCATTCCCGTCGTTATCACTGCTACGTTCCCAATGCTAGCTGGCGGCGGCGACGAACAAAGTCTCACACTTCGCAAATGACCGCATCTTCCCCGCTCGCTCGGTGATCGCGTCGCACGTCGCGGGTAGGGACCGATCGGGCACTTCCTCGACGTACAATGCAAACCCGGCCTCTAACTCCAGAAGGCATTCGGACCTATTCAGACTTTAGACCAGGGGTGGCCAGGCTGACCCGGCCTAAGAGCCGCAAACGAAACCACGAAACTTCTAAGAGCCGCGGGGGGGGGGGGGGGCAAACTTAAATTTTGTTTAGAGTCTGACTGTACGTATGGGAGCACAAGGTTGTACGACTGTACTTATGGGGGTAAAAGGCTGCCAAACCGCGAGCCGTGCTTTATTCTGAAATCCTTTCTTTTTTCCCTGGGTAAACGCAGAAAGGGGCGGGAGGGGGGGGGTCCCTTTACGAGGGATCCGCGAGCCGCACTTGGACCAACAAAGAGCCGCATGCGGCTCGCGAGCCGCGGTTTGGCCACCCCTGCTTTAGACCATGAAAGCCTCTTCGTTTGCCATCACAGTTAAAATCCTGCGCCGTTGCGGACGCCACTGGAGCACCGCCTGCTCCGAAGGGTCAATCTCGGCTCCAGCCGCACAGTTGTTGGTAGCTTTCGAATGAAGAATGGCCGTAAACGAGCACCGAGAACCTAAACTAACTGCCCAGATCGCTCGTGTCGATACAAAGAAACGTAGTTGGCAGTCCAGCGCAGTCGCACGACCACGACGCTCAATGAAACAACGTGCGACCAGGCATCGTGCGAAAAAGAAAAAGCTCGAGGTACACCTAAGCACTTCTTATGAGTTGTGAATGCGAAAGCATGAAAACCGCTCGTCCATTCTCGTTTTCGTGTGGATGCCTGTGGCGGCGCCACTTCGTCGGTGTCCAGACGAGCAGAAGCACCACCGACGATGTGGATACTGGACGCTGGCGACACGTTCGTCGGCGACGAGAAGAGCAGAAGCCGGCGAGCGCGTGCCGACGTGTCAGCAGTCGGTGAAACTGACGCTGTAGCGCCAGTTTCAACGACCGGCCACTTCTTGTGCGTCAGTTTCAACGACCGGCCACTTCTTGGCGCTGCGTGTCCGGCCATTGGGAGCCTCGTCGACGTGCGCCAGAAGGATTTAAAAGCCGTTTGGCGCGGTTTCAAAGCTGATGATGTTAGCTCGCTCCATGAGACAGTTAATATTTTCGCATTAAAAGCAGCCGGAAGTGAGGCCGTTCCACTGGCCGTTCTAGAGTGGCTCTTACATCAAGTGTGGCCACCCCCAAGAGTAGAGCGCACCGTTCACAGCTGTACATTTGGCGTAATTTGCGAATTGCTATCAATAATACTCGTTCGTGCAGATAAAAAAAAATCAGCAGAACCCATCCTTTGGGAATGATTATCTACGTTAATGCGAATAGCATCAAACGGTGCGGAGTTATGCGCGTTCGTCAGGTGGCCGGCACACTCTAGATACGCCAGCCCACTCTTGAGGCGATTCTAAATTTGTTGACATTTTCACAGCCCTGTGCACAATCTCCGCAGCCCAGCACGTGCGTTTGTGTCACTTAGGAAGGCGAGCAAAGCACGCGCCATACGCACAAACACTCAAAATGGTACCGACCAGACTTTCTGGCGTCTCAGCTAGTCTCAACCAACGGTACTCTAAACGGTTGTTTATATCTTTACCATAGGACGCGCTTTACAGCGCTGTCACAGCTACCGGGTACGCGCGCGTTCCATGCACGAGGGCTCATTCCGCTCTCGTGAGGCTGAGCACGGCCGCTACATCACCCTCTCCCGAGCGCGGGAGAGGGTGAGCCGCGGTGTAGCAGACGGAATGAGCGAGATGGAACGCGCGCGCACCGGTAGCTGTGACAGCGCTGTAAAGCGCGTCCTATGGTAAAGATATAAACAACCGTTTAGAGTGCGTTGAATGACTGCCTTCATAGCTCTGTGGTTAGCGCGTCTGCCTGCTGATCAAAGGGTCAACGGTTCGAATCCCAGCCGGCGCCGGTCTTTTTTATTTATTTATCGACCCGCGGCGTAAGAGGTTAGATAGCCAGATAGATAGATAGATAGATAGATACATAGACGAAAAGTGCGTGAAGTAGTCCAAAGAATGCTATTCGCATTAAAAAAAGTAACTTGTTAAATGAGTGCACAGAGTGGCGCAATGCCACTGCACGTGCACTCAACTCATAACAAGCTGAGGTGTTCTTGATACTGCAATTGTTTCGTTTATGTCAGTATTAGAATGCTTTGGTTTGATAAGTTGACTTGACCCCCGACCCCGACCGATCCGATCGGATCGGATCACCGATCCGATCCGATCCGACCCGACCGATCCGACCCGACCCGACCCCGACCCGACCCCCGACCCCCCCCCCCCCCCAACTTCAGTTTCAAAAATTAAAAAATGGGCCGAACTACAATTGTGTAAATACATGAGTAAGGAGCGGTTATTTGGTTATTTATGGCACATACATTTACCAGAGATGATCTAGCATTGAACACAGTGTAGATCCAAACACAAATAACAGTGCAGGCAAACACAATCGGAACTCACCGGGGCATCCCTCCTGGGCTTGTCCCTGTGAAGCAGCAGGGGCTGTTCCGTGTCCTGAATGTCGATGTTGTAGATGCGCCTACCAGGAATAACGACGGGACAAATCAATACCCATTGCTCGGCCTTCAAAGTGTGAAAATATTAACCGAGGCACGATTAGATCGACGCTACTGACCCGAATTGTACGGCGGATAGCTACCGCAGCTACCCGCTCAAAGCAATCACAGTCACGACAAACTTTGCAGTAAAATGCTCGGCATAAAACATTTCCAACTGCACTTCGATCAATCAATCAAGCAGTCATGCAGATTTGTATTTTACGAGAAACGCAGCCGAAGCTCGAGTTCAATATCCGTCATCAAGACGCAGGCCGACGCTGCGCCTCTCCAAAACTTTGGCCGTCATTCATTTATTTTATTTTTGCAAAGATACCGAGAATGTCCAGACTGAGGCGAGGGAGCATCTACAAGCAGACTCCTGATGTGTTGTGAATGCGCTGAAGCCTGCAAGCAGGTACAGTTGGTTCGCGGCGCAGGAATTTGGCAGCTGGTCAACTGGGCCAACTATCCTAGCTTTCACCGTGCTAGACAACAGCGTGAAAAAGACGCTCATAAAACCTTAGTTAACGTCGCTAAGAATGAAATTCTGCGTGTAGAAATGGGCCGTCTCGCACGCACTTGTAGTAGTCCATGTAAGCGATCTCCTCGCCAGTGTGGTAGGTGAAGGTGCTGGTGGGCTTCAGGTCCCAGCTGATGTCGTCCACCCGGTAGGTCTTATTGTTGTAGCGGGTCAGCACAATGTTGCCCACAATGGCCTGCAGCGCCTTGGTCTTGTACTCCTGGCGGTAGGCGTTGAACACGTCATACCTGCACAACAAGACCGAAACAGGCTTCCCTCAACGAATGCGTGTTTCTGGGTCCACGCAACAAACAACAAATGCAGAGGTGCCAGTAGTGTTTTCTGCCCCAAATAAGCTGTCTAATCTATGTTCAAAAATACATTAAAAAAAAAGATGCTACGCTGTGTTACAAGAAGCACGCAACAATTCATAAATTGTGCAGTATCAGTAGTGAACAACATTCCCACGAGATGTGGAAAATCATGATGGGCAGGCGGGCAGATGCACCAACGAGAGGGAAAGAGATAATGCATGACCACTAAGACAGTCTCCGTCGGACGATCTGGTAGCGCACTGCGATAGCTGCCCATGCGACCTGGAATGGGAAACAACAGTTCTCGGGAGTCACGCAGACAAAGACACCCGAGATATTTTTGAGGTGTTTTGCATTAGACAGCAAGGAGAGAGCATGTGTGCCAGTGCACCGTCACTAAACCTGAGAGATAAAGTTTTTCTTTCTATGCGAGCAGCCAGATAGGCAGTGTTAATAGTATGTTTTCTTTCAATAAGCCTTTAGTTTTGAGTACGCCGTCTTTGTCTACTTTTTTCCCTATTTTTTTTCGGCGATTCCGTCCAATAAAAAGGCTCCTATTAACTTTTGCACCCTGAATCAGGGTGCCGGCTCGCATGACTTAGCACGCTGCTCAGTTCTAAACCTACAGTTGTTTTTAGGTTTTTAGGGGCAAAGCTCCTTAGGGGCTAGCCATGTCCGGAGTCCCGTGGTCGTGAGCTCACATTCACATGCTCACGTGCTCGTGTAAAACAAAAAAAAGAAAAAAAGATTAAAGAAAAAATTAAAAAAGATGAAAAAATTGATTGCACTCCACGTAGTGAATGATGTTGATTGGGACGAAGCTCTGGTGATGCTTGTCTGCGTTGAAGCTGAGCCGCAGCATGCCGAGCTTTCCGTTCGTTTGCATCCATGTCAGAAAGAGAATGTGTGGTATGGAACGTGGTTATATACGCATTAGAGCATTTGACCGCAGCGCCCTCTGTCTATAAACGTTGAGCCAATGCATGCAATGTTTAACTTGATTATATACGCATTTGACCGCAGCGCCTCTCCTGTATGGACATTGAGCGGCTACATGCAACGTTTCATCCATGACATCCCCAGCTCTTGAGTTACTACCAAATCTCAGAGCCCCCTACTCATCCTGTCGCTGCACAAACAAATTTCAACATTTTTTTTTTCATCATTTTTTTTTCATTTTTTTTCTCCCCTATTTGAGCACGTGATCTCACATACTCGTAATTTTTTTTCGTCATTTTTTTTTACTTTTTTTATTTTTTATTTTACACGAGCACGTGAGCATGTGCTCACGTGCTCATGAGCACCTGAGCTCACGAGCAGGAGCACCCGACCGCCCGGACGGACATACGGACATGGCTAGCCCCTAAGAGAGCTTCGACCCTAAAAATTATGTTTGCGCAGTCGACAGGATTCGAACCTGTGCGGGAAGACCCCAATAGATTTCTAGTCCATCGCCTTAACCACTTGGCCACGACTGCGGGACGAGTAGGGGCTCTGAGATGTGGTAGTAACTCAAGAGCTGGGGATGTCGGATGAAACGTTGCATGTAGCCGCTCAACGTCTATACAGGAGAGGGCGCTGCAGTCAAATGCATATATAATCGCGTTAAACTTTGCATGCATTGGCTCAAAGTTTATAGAGGAGAGGGCGCTGCGGTCAAATGCTCAAATGCGTATATAACCACGCTCCATACCACACATTCTCTTTCTGACATGGATGAAAACGAACAAAAGGCTCGGCATGCTGCGGCTCAGCGTCTACGCAGACAAGCACCACCAGAGCTTCGCCCAATCAACATTATTCACCACGTGGAGATGCGGTAAATTTGTGTATATGGTTAACGTCTGTGGGGATTGTGATCCCTCAACATTCTGTCGCGTCAGCGTTTGGCTCGCCGTGGCGCCGCGCTGGCGTAGCGAGAGGTGGCGCTTGCTTACCACAGTGAGTGGCTTCTCCCCTCTCCCCCCTGGGCATTCCCCGTGGTGTTGGTCCCGAAGAAAGACGGCAGCTCACGTCTTTGCGTGGACTACCGCCGTCTGAACGACGTCACACGAAAGGACGCTTACCCGCTACCGAGCATCGACTCGATTCTGTCCAATTTGGGCAGTGCGCGGTACTTCACCACCCTGGACGCTAGCCGAGGCTACCTCCAGGTTCGGATGGAGCCAGGTGACGAGGCAAAAACAGCCTTCTGTTGTCACCGCGGGCTTTTCGAATTCACACGAATGCCCTTCGGTCTGTGCGGAGCGCCAATGACGTTCCAGCGACTGATCGACCGAGTACTGGGAGAAGCCAAATGGAAACACGCAATGGCCTATCTCGACGACATCGTCGTCTACTCCAACACCTTCGAAGATCACCTACGTCATCTCGAGGACGTACTCGACCGGCTAAAGGCCGCGGGAATGACCCTGAACCCCGAAAAGGCTCAAATAGCCGAAACTCGCATCGCCCTGCTCGGGTTTCAACTCGATCGCGGGCGCATTGCGCCACATCCCGACAAACTACAGGCAATCCTGGAGTTTCCTGCGCCAACCGACGTGAGCTCCCTCCGCCGCTACCTGGGAATGGTGAACTTTTATCGCCAATTCATCCCAAACTGCGCGACACTTCAAGCACCACTGACACGCCTATTGCGAAAGTCCGTGAGTTGGAGCTGGGGTCCCGAGCAGGAAGCGGCCTTTCGCCGCACCTCCCGAGCGCTCGCAGACACAGCCGAACTCAAGCTACCCGACTTGAACAAGCCCTTTCTGATCCAAACAGATGCCAGCAATCTGGGCTTGGGCGCGGTCCTGCTCCAACAGCACGAAGGTGTACTCCGACCGGTGGCTTTTGCCAGCCGCTCGTTGACGCCAGCTGAAAGGAATTACAGCACATGCGAACAAGAGTGCTTGGCCATCGTCTTTGCACTCCGGCGTTTCGACATTTATGTCGACGGGACCACCTTCGTGATCGAAACAGATCACCAAAGCCTAATATGGCTCTCCCGACTTCGCGAACCCGCGGGTCGCTTGGCAAGATGGGCTTTGATGCTGCAAAAATACGACTACGTCGTGCGGTACAGGAAAGGCAGCACAAACGTGGTGGCGGACGCATTGTCACGAGCCCCCGTAGACTGCACACAGATTTCCGCAAAGACCCAGGCCGAGCCAACGACACTCTCAGTGCCAGGCGAAGCCGTGACTCAGTCCCAAAGGGGGCGGCCGAGTTGACCACCCCGGACGAGACGATCAACCACCTAGACGCAGTGAGCGCAGTGGGAATCGTGTTCAGCAAAGAAGAGCTTCTGAAAGCGCAGCAGAATGATCCGTTTTGTCGAAAGGTGATCGACGGACTCGCGGAAGAGTCGGACGCCGTGGAGGCGGGCGGTGCGACCGCCGGGCGCAACACTACTGGTATTGTAGTAGGCGCCGAGTGCCGAGACGTATCTGGTATTGGTGCGGGCACGGAGGATTCATATCTGCTGAGCAATGACGGGCTTTTGCTGAGGTACATACCCTCTGACAACGACTCCAACGAGGCGTTCAAGGTAGTAGTACCCCGCAGTCTGAGAAACGCAGTTTTGCGCTACTATCACGACTCGCACTTGGCCGGACACGCGAGCGGCTCCAAGACTTACTCAAAGTTATGCCGCATCGCCACCTGGCCGGGCATGAAACGGGACGTTTTCCGTTACACCCGCACGTGCCACTCCTGCCAAAGCTTCAAACCAAGAGGCGGCAAACCGCCGGGCTTAATGCAACCGATTCCGAGCCAGCAATCATGGTCTCTAGCAGCTTGCGACGTGGTCGGCCCCCTACCGAGGAGCCCGAAAGGTCACCAGTATCTGCTGGTTGTCACTGACCACTTCAGCAAATGGACGGAACTTTTTCCACTCCGTACGCTGACAGCCCGAGCCATCACGGAGAAGCTCATGGAGGTTTTCACCCGTTTTGGATTCCCCGAAGCTCTTTTGACAGATCGAGCGAGCTACTTCGTCGGGAAGGTATTCGTGGACGCGTGCAATGCCCTTGGCATAAAGCACAAAACAACCACACCGTACCACCCGCAGTCGAACATCACGGAGCGGTGTAACAGAAACATCAAACCAATGCTTGCCGCCTTTGCGGAAAGGCACCGTGACTGGGACGCATATATCCCCGAGATCGGGTTCGCACTTCGGACCACTCTCAACCGTTCGACGGGCTTCACCCCCGCTTTCCTCACATTCGGGAGAGAGCTTCCGAACCCCATGGACCGTGTCCTAGGGGCGAGCGCCGGGGTGGACAACGCGCAGCCGACGCCGACGCAAACGGACCACGCGCGCCAGCTACAAACTCGGATGACGGAAGCCTTCTCAGAGGCGCGTCGCAATCTCGGGGTAGCGCGAGCTAAACAAAAAGCTCAGTACGACCGCTCGCACCGAGACCTCCGCTACAAAGTGGGCGATCTCGTCCTCAGGCGGAACCATGTTCTGAGCGATGCCAGCAAAGGCTTCTCGGCCGCTTTGGCCCCGAAGTGGTGTGGCCCGTATCGAGTGCAGGGAATTCTTTCCCCACTCGTGTACAAGCTGACAAACTTGCAATCAAGAAAAGTCGGTGGGCCGGTACATGTGTGCGATCTGAAACCCTACCATGAGAGGGAAAACGGGGCCAACGAGCAAACTCAGCCCCCGCAAAGACATGCACACGCAACGCGAGATAACGCCGACGACGAACAACAGGCGTCTCGCTACAATCTGCGTAGACGGAGGAACTATTATCCGAAGTTTTCGTAGAGGCAGCCCCAGTATGTGGCAAAATGTCACATTAAGGGAAGTGCAAAACACAATGCATCTGCTGCCTTCGCGAACGCGCCAGACACCATTGTTACTGGCAAGCAGCGACCTAAGTAGGTCACCTCAACGTTCGCTCCCCGATCAACCCGTAGGGGAATCCCCCTAACAACGGCTTCCGAGGGAAAGGGTAGGCGTAACGGACATTGGTCAGTTATCGCCCCCTACGCTCACGTGGGCCACACGTCACCGTAGAGCGCGGTGCGAGCGTCGTCACAAGCGGTCGGAGACCAACTGGTCATTCTACCGCAGTACGTCTCGCACCTACGAAGAGGACCTCCAGCCTTTGCTTCGCGCCGTTCGGGAGCTGCGCTCTCCTGGCTACGGCAGTTCAGCGGCGTTCATGGACCACGACTGCGCGGGACTCGTCAGGCGGCCCCGCTACCCCAGCCAGCCACGGGCCAAACCAGCAACCCGTCGTTTTCGGGGGCCGATGGGATCGACATCCGGCCAGGGACTGCCCGCTCGTCATCTTCGGGACCCGCGCCGCGGTCGGAAAGCTTGCCGACCAGGGACCAGCTGTTCCCGTTCGTCCCGTGGACAAGTCCCTGCGGCTGTGGGACCTGCGCTCTCCCAACTGCCAGGGGGCGATGCACCTGACGGTACGTCCCGTGGGCAACTTCGACCTGGAGGGCCTCATCTTCGCCGTGCAGCTCTACTCGGCGCCGGTCGAGCTCTACGACCTGCGCGCCTTCGACAAGGGCCCCTTCAACACGTTCCAGCTGCCCCAGAACAAGGAGTGCGACTGGACGGGGCTCAAGTTCAACCCCAAGTCCATGTGCTCGTGGCGGCCTGCTTGCTGGACGATCTGGGCGACAACGCGGCCGTAAGAGACTGGGGGGTTGTCCCGGGCATTGTGGCCACTGGCGGCCTTTTTCTTTTTTTTATTATTTTAGTTAGATGTTGTGTGTTTGTTTGTGTCGGTCTACCCGTTTGCGGGTGACTATTGGCTAAGGAGGGGGAGTGTGGGGATTGTGATCCCTCAACATTCTGTCGCGTCAGCGTTTTGGCTCGCCGTGGCGGCCGCGCTGGCGTAGCGAGAGGTGGCGCTGCTTACCACTGTGAGTGGCTTCCTCCTCTCCCCTTTGGGGCGATTTCCATTACGAACCCCCGCACAAAGGAGATCGACGTGTCGCTCCTTGATTGGCCCCTTCGCCTCCGCTGTTATCTTAAAACCAGCGGACAGCGGGATCTCTGGGTCTTCTTCCTGGGATTTCGGCGGCGGCAACAACGGGGAACCGTCCGGCGCACCGGTGAGCTTTGACCCCCGTCCTTTGTATCTTCGTGAACGACCGTTCGGCCGTGGACCACCTCCACTCCGACGACGTTCACCAGCTTAGCCGTTGACTTTTGTTATTTGTTTTGTATTGTAAATAAACAGAGTTTATCACCGTTACCAACGTGACTGGTGTCTCTTTGCGCTCGACGAGCAGCATGCCACGCGAGTACGAACCCGCTTCGCGGTAGAGCGTCTCGCCGCGAACGTGGTACTCCCAAAGGCCGTGGCCCTAAGGAGAACCACAACGTCTAGGACAAAGAAAATGTGCTTCTTAATTGTTGTAGCTTTTAGACATAGAAGGGGTCAAAGAGTTTTTTGTTGGGAGGGCACCTGGCAGTGTGGGCGGTCTTCCTTACAAACGAGGAAAGGAAAATAAAAGTTGCAGCCAAAGACTGTTGTGTGTCGTCCCTCTTTTTGTCCCTGGTCTTGGGTACAAAGATATTGAAAGAACAGCAACCTGCCTTATATTTTCTGTTACTTCTATCGTTCAGAAGTAATCTGGTGAGACAAAACCAAAAAAAATTATACAATCTTGATGATGCCAACAAAGACCAGGAAATGCAGAATCTGTCCTGCACAAACCAGTCGTTTGTACATGATTTTTCTGTCTTTTTAATATCCATCTTTTTTAAATTTAATTTAGCTTATTTTTCATATTTTAGTTAATTTTTCCTTGTTTTCATTTAATTTTTGCTTTATTTTATTTTTACACATTTATTTTTATTTACTAAATTTGTAATATTTTACTCATTTTAGTTAATATTTTGTGTTTCATTTTCATCCAAAACCTGCCACTGTCGTCGGCAAATGCGCATTCAAATAGAGACAGTTACCCATTCAGACCAGCTGTGCTAGTAGCTCAATGGCTATAGACCAGTGTCTGCTGTCCGATGGGCGCTGCCATGTTTGTTTATGCTGACACAATGACACAGTAGGGGGCTGCGCTTTTTGTGAGACTGTTTCTTAGAAACCTCACATATCGTATGTGCAAGAACGCCAGAAATGCGTAGTCACAAAGCTCAAGAACGGCACCAGTGCCAAGAGTGCTGTAAAGTGAAAAAATCTTGTTTTTTGCGCAACCCCCTTTATTCACAAGAGCCTGCATTTGAGATTATTATTTCCTACGTTTATCGGTGGGTGCTAGGATTTCGGACACTGGTCTATAGCATCCGACTGCCACCGCACCAACCTAGGGTTCAAGCGCCCGCCGGGGCTTCGAACTTTATACAGGGTAAGTTTCTGAAAACGCAGGTCAAATCGCTCCTGAGAAAACTATGCATCGCACAGAAATGAGGTTGATGCCAGAGTGGCCTGTGCCCAAGGGTCCCATTAAGGAAAATTATTAGCATTCAGTATAATTGGGTAAATATTTACTTTTTAGTAATTCAAATTTTAATTATTAACTTAAAAGTATGGTTTCAATTAGACACTTGATGCGAATCATCCAAAACTATGAAATCCACCCATATTACAATGATATAAGGCATGTACAGCATTTTACAGCGTTCCTGAAGATTCCTCGATTTGGAAGCGTTTCTAGGTTTCGTATTTCCGTGCCAGCAATCCCGTCCCCCTATGGCCAAAATGCGCAATGTGTGTGCATCGCCATTGTTAGAGGCGGGGTTTTGAGCCGCACGTCCGGGAGCTTCCTGGCTCGTGACGACGACCATTCCCCGGTGAAGAACCCAGGGGTCCAGTGGAGGTGGGAGAATTGGTAACGTAACAAACGGTTTAATTACATGGTTGCGATACAGTCGTCAAATCCCAGAGAACTCCTGAGCAGCCTCGCGCTCCGCCTTATATAGGGTCCGTTTTCTCCCTCACTCCCCGCCAGGGCAGCAGGTGCGCAGCAGCAACCCGCCGTCAAGTGCGTCGTAGCAAAGTCCGCCGCGTCGTAGCCAGAAGTGCGTCGTAGCCATGGTCCTCCGCAATTAGGTCATGCCTCTCTCCCTTTCCTGAGCGCGCCAAGCCCCACGCACGCACACACGTCCCGTTGACGTCACGGACTCGTCGAGACCTGTCTCCGCAGTTAGGCCCGGCCTCTCTCCCCTTCCGGAGCGCACCAAGCCGCACGCACGCACACACGTCCCGTTGACGTCACGGGCGCGTCGAGACCTGTCTCCGCAGGCGCAGACACGTAGGCGCCGGTTCCGTACTCCTCGAGACTCGTTTCGCGTAGGCCCCGTCCAGCAGGCGACGTTCCCGGACAGATCATGACTCGTTTCCGCCGCGTTGAAACTCGGAAGAAGGTCGCCGAAGGTTCCATTCTTAACACCATGCATTGCCCCTAGAGGTGCGTCTTTCACAGCTGTCGACGTCAAAAAGCCAAACCTAATGTGGCAGTCCAAATGCATCCTCACCTAGCCTCTTCTAGGAACGACACATGGCATACACATTCGTTGCGCATTTTTGCCTCGGAGAGCGAGATTGCTAGTGCGCAGATGCACTCCAGTAAGAAACCAAAACCTATAAACGCGTTGAAATTTAACACTTTCCTGGAATGCCGTAAAACGCTGCGCGTGCCTTATACCATTGTAATGTGGGTGGATTTGGTGGTTTTCAATGATGCTCGGCAGGTTTCTAATTGAAACCATGCTTCTAAAATTAATAATAAAAAATTACTAAAAAGTAATTCCTTAATTCTACAGAAGGCTAATAACTTTCCTCAATGGGCCCTTTGGCAGAAACCACCACGGCATCAACCTATTTTTTCCGTGCGACGCATAGCTTTTGCAGGAGCGATTTAGCTCACGCTCGCAGCAACACCCCATGTATAACCTCAAGTGTCGGTAAAGGCTGGCTCGCAAAGTTGCAACAGATGACACAACTGGCCTTTAAGCCGCTTACGACCGCCATCGCTGCTGCCATGCTGCCTGTCGTAAGCAGTTCCAAGAGGCTTAAGAACGAGTTGCGTCGGAGTCGGTCACGAGAGAAAGAGAGAGAGCACAAGAGATTTCTGCCAACCACTCACAGGACATCCCTGGCAGTGACAGTGCGCAGGACCCTAAAGGAGGCGTCGCAGTTCAAGAGCAGGCCACCCTCGAACTCTCCCACCGACTGGACGTAACCAGGCCATACCTCCAACCTGGTAGGAAAAGCATAAAAGGAAGGTTGTGCAAGTACAGCGAGACCCCTTAAAACAGACCCCATTTGGTGTTATAACAAACGCCTGTTTAGATACCGTCAGCCTTCTAATGAACCTTGCCATGAGCACGCTTTAGCTATGTACAGTGAGGCACAAACTTAGCAGCAGTAAAACCCAATATAGTAAAGAAAAAAAAAAATCTTATTATAGAGACGCTTTACTGTTACACATTTAAAAACGGGATATTGTAAATCAGTCTTTTAATGGAATGAAGTGCCAGTGGGTTTAAAAGAACCCCCAAAATGTTCACAGAAACCAAGACACCTTCCGAAACTTGATGTAGGTTGGACATCAAATGGTAGAGAGGAAACTTCTGCAACTAAATATGTAAGAGCCCAAATAGAGCTCAACTACTCAACATTTGAGAACACAACTTCTGCATGTAAAAGTCTCCACTGATAATATCATTACAAAAACAGGCTTTAATCTATCAACAAAACGTTTCGTCCCCAGTTTAAAGCCTCATGTCGTCTCCGTCGTCCTCTGCGTGCCCCCTCTTCGTCTTTGTAATTTAGACACCAATGTGCTCAACTGATCCACGTTATAATTTCGATCTCCTTTCCCATTCTCCAATTTGGCCTGTTATCTTTCGCTAGATTGCCGAACAGCAGCAGCCAAAGAGGTTTGCAGCAGGCATTGCTCGTTGGCCAGCCTTCAGCCACGCTCACTTGTGCTGGGGGATGAGGATCTTGCCCTTGTGGTCAAAGTAGTTGCGGCCGATCTGGGTCAGCTGGAGGCAGTGCATCACCTTCTTGAAGAGCACGTTGTACAGGTGCACGCACTGGGACGGGGGGTGACCTTTACAAACTTCACCTGCACCGTCACTGGCGTGCCGTCCGTCGGCAGGGGGCGACGACGCTCGTGACCTGCACCCAACGAGCAAGGGATTCAGTCGAGGCTGGTTTACACGCCTGCGTTCTCTTGCAGCCGAGTGTATTGCATTTTCTTGTAATTGCTTATCACGCCGGCACCATCCATCGGGCAGCTCCGCAACACTTCCAGCGTGCGTGTACATATTTTTATCGTTTGGTATGCATTATTATTTTGGTTAATACCGTAGGCACCAAAAATTAACCCTCGAGTCGGCTTCATCAAAATCGGGGGAAAAAACAGAAAACCCCCAAATTGGAATCAACCCCAAAATTAATTAAATTTAAAAAGAAAAGGCTTTGTGTAAAGGAAACATTTATCTAGAGCTTTGTTTCGTGTTGACGGGAAACGCGGCCCACACTGATTCGCCCCAAGCGTTGCCCGGCAAGTGAATTATTTGTCGCCACCACGCAATCCATTCCCGCTTGTTCCATTAAAGGCCAACAAGCACCCAGAAGGAAGGAGCCTCTCCCTCCATTCCTTCTTTTCATTTGGGAAAGAGGGTGACCCTCCTCCTTTATGCAAGGAGCACCTTAGAGACCAGATCCCTAAAGAAACGAGGAGATAAGGGGGTGAGAGGGAACAAAGGAAAGGAAGCTGGGAACCAGTTTTCTTCCTGGCGGAAGGCGATTCTGTAGGTCAGCTTTTAAGGGCCATTCAGGGGGGGGGGGGGGGGGGAGTACATAAAAAAGGTTTCCAAGGCCCATAAACACACTTTTTTGACCAATAACAAGCCCATATAAACAAAAATTTATTCTCTCTCACCTTCTTTAATGTGAAAGTGTTTCTCCTGAGAAACGTGTCGTAGTCCCCTGAAAGGGAAGCTATGGAGCTTCTTGAAAACAATGAGTTAGAAGTGAATTATAGTGTATTTCTACCCCGTGAACCCGAATACCCAAACCATTTGCTGCGCAAGTATTGTTAAACGCGAGAAAACGCGAACGACAGTCGCTGTACGTGACGTCATCGACGGATCTTTTGGCTGCCCAAGGCTAGGGAGGCGGGGGCTTCAGCCCTATTTTGACATTGCTCTTATGGCTCTCCGGCACGTCGCATTGAAACATAATTGTGATATCTGTTATTCTAAAGGCCAAATGAACGCAATTCAAGTGTTTTTTTCCCAAATGCAGAAGTGCCCCATCTTCCCTTTAAATGTCTCACCTTGTCCGGCAGTTGATGGGGCAAATACAGTTTTGCCCCGTCAAACACCCGTATGCAGCCAATGCGCTCCACAACGGGGTCGCTGCGCACCAGCTGGAAGCGTGCCTTCTTGGAGTCGATCACGGGGACGAAGTTGACGTGGTACTCAAACACCCCCATGCCAGGCGCGGTCTCCAGTCGCACATAGTTCACCTCCACCGACACCCTGCGTTGTGAAAAGGAGAAAATAAACAACTCAAAGCGAAGTTCACATCAACAAGAAGCCGAAGGCGTCTGCTGCAAGTGCGCCACCGCAATCGGCACCGCAGGACGCCTTGGATTTTCCGGAAACATCAGCCGAAGACATCGCGGCTCCATGCAGCAGCGGCAGTTTGTCGAGGCTTTGCTAGCACGGATCGTGTCGACACCGCATACTACTCCACGGCCGAGCAGGCGCAACGAGTCGCACGATCGGACGAAAGCAAGCGTGCGCTATCGGGAAAGTCGGCGACCCAGCGCAAATTCGACCTTCTCGGCATCACCACAGGAGGCCAGACACGAGACGCTGGGACACAGTTCATTGTAGTGGACATGAAGGTTCTGAACGACCTCTTTGCGCAGGCGAAGTGCGGAAGCTGCGGTGCGGGAACCCTGACGCTTAGCAAGGCCATGGACAAAGAGTATGGCTTGGCAGTAAAGCTTCTGCTCGTCTGTGCCACATGCGAGTTCGAGAAGAAGCAGTTCTCTTCACCAAGAGTTGCCGTAACGGCGAAGATCACTCCTTTCGAAGTGAACATGAGGGCAATGAAGGGGATTCAGTCAATCGCGAAAGGAGTCACTGCCCTCGCAGACTTCTGTGCGTGCATGAACTTGTCCCACCGCGGCCTGCACCACAAGACCTTCCAGGGACACTTGAAGACCCTTGTGCAAGCCTCTGAAAAATCAGCAAGCGCAAGTGAAGCTGCCAGCTCGGAAGTTGTCAAGAAACTGTATGCAGACTTCTTGAACCCTGTCGGCAACATCGACGTGATCTTCGACGGATCTTGGATGACGAGAGGACGCAGTTCCCACATTGGTGTGGGTTGCATTGTCGAGCTCTATTTTGGCCTAGTTCTTGACCATGTGGTCTACTCCAACTTTGCCTTGGATGTGCCCTGGGACCGGAGCCGGAGGAAGAGAGGTACGGCGACTGGTATGCAGCCCACGAGTGCCAGAGGAACATCGATTGTAATTCAGGTCGGATGGAAGTGGAGGCTGCATTGACCATGTTTCAAAGATCCCTGGCCAAGCACCGGACTGAGGTACACCACAGTTCTCTCGGATGGAGACAGCCGGACCTTTCATGCGTTGACTGAGGCAAAAGTCTACGGCTTCGTCAAGGTCGAGAAAAAGGACTGCATAAATCATGTGCACAAGCAAATGGGGACTGCATTGCGTAACCTTCTTGAGAAGAAGAAGGCCCAGGGTGAAGCACTCGGCGGAAAGGGCAGACTGACGCAGGACCGAATCAAGAAGATTCAAAACTACTACAGCTATGCCCTTAAGAGCAACAGTACCGATGTGCCAGGGATGAAGAGGGCAGTGGAAGCCACCCTCTTGCACATGACGTCTACGGACAGTGCCCCAGACCACAGGAAGTGCCCCGACGGACTCGAGTCATGGTGCAAATTCAACAGAGCCCTGGCAAATGGCGAGTGTCCACCTGCGCACAAGAACCCTCTTCCAGATTGTGTGCGGGCTGCCCTCGAGCCAGTGTTTGAAAAAGGCTCAGTGACGAAAACCTGCTGGCACGGTGCAGCGAAGGCAAGACGCAGAATGCCAGCGAGAGCCTGCATTCGGTCATCTGGACGCAAACATCGAAGAACGCCAATGCCTCCCTGGACAGCGTCAAGAGGGCTGCTGCCGAAGCTGTTGCCGTCTACAATCAGGGCAGGCGGGCAATGAACGAGTCTGTTGCTGCGAGCCTGGGCTATGCTGCCGGTGACTGCCTCGTACGCCGCAGCATGGAGAAGGACAATCTGCGTTTGCGTAAGGCCAATGCTGTCCACCAGAGTAGCAGCAATGCAAAGCAGAGGTTCTCCAGGCAGCACAAAACCAGAACAGCTGGCGACTACAGTCCCGGACAGCTGTGAGGGGGCCCCCTTTCAAGTGCTACACAAACAAAGGCCCTTTTTAGGGCCAAACAAATCTGCTTTCGGAGCTTGCAACCTTTGGTGCCTCCTCCCGTTGTCTCTTATAGAGTCTACCGTAAAATTCCGAGCAAGCGCCCCCCCCGCACGCAAGTCAAAATTACCTGCAAAGTAGGGGGGCGCTATCCCGGAACGGCACCAAAATTCAAGATGGCGACGACAAAATTTTTTTCGTCAGAAAAAGAAAAAAAGCGCAGTGCACACGGATTTAATTTTTTTTTTTTTTATCTCTGAGAACATAGACTTTATTAGGCCAAAGATTTGTCACTGCTATGTTAATCACTTTCAAAACACCAAAAGACTCCTCAGAGTCGGTCGCAAGAAAAAGTTAGTACATTCCGCAATGTTTCCCAACTGCATGCCGTTGGCTATTTTGACAGCCTCTTCAGAAAGAAGCCAGGTGCTAATAGCTTATTTTGCACTTTTTTGCACTCCAGGTATTCAAAGAGCGTGTCGTCCACGTATTCACTGAACACCAGCGCGCCGTTACTTAGCTTTCGTCGAACTTTGGCTTTCCCGTAGTTTGACTGTAGCAAATTGTCAAAATTCTTGTCCCATTCCCGTATCTGGTCGAGCTTGATATGTCGAGACGTCTGGTGTATGTTTTTCCCGTTTTCACAATGCCATTGGACGACCTTGATTTTCTTTCTTTCCCACTGTGTAAGAATGCATAGCCGACCTGACACCCCCAAAACAAAGCGACAATGGCAGGTGGCGACCGGGCTGATCGGGCTGCAAAGCAAGATTGAATTGGATTGGATTCTTGGACTGAATTTCGCAGGCCAGTGTTGTCTGGGCGCTGTCAGCGCGGTGCGTGATACGGGTGCGGAGCGGGGAGGGGGCGCTTCCCGTAACGGCGCGGAAATGTGAAATTGGCAGTGAAGTTGGGGGGGGGCCTTGCTCGGAATTTTACGGTACTCATTTTTTTATAATTTTATTTTACATTGCAGACATTCTTTCTCAGTTTTATATTATTTTTAAAGGTTTCCGTGAATATATTGCAGAATCTGTTTGTCTCAATTTGTTCAGATAGACCTATGCTTCATATTGCTGAACATTATTGCATGGGATCCCTTACACAATTTTATGCAATGAGTGTCAAAAGTTCAACTGCAATTTTCTCAGCTTCGCATTTTTCGTCTACATGCCTTGCCTTACGGATGTTTTCATGGGATTATTCTTCAAAGATTTCTATGAACTTTATACCGTTGAATTCAGAAAGAAGTGAACTGCAGGGTGATGCTATTTTTGTATGAGAGTATGGGCTCAAAAGTTTTTTATTAATGGTAATGTGACCTCGTTAGTCTTTGTAAATAGTGTACTTGACCTAATTAGACTAGTTTTATACAATGATCCATCTTTACAAAAATATAAATAGCATCATCTTGCATGGCAGGTCTTTAGCTACGAATCCATATCACTTATGCAAAAACATTCTTATTAGAAAGTTCCTTAATGAGTCGTAAGATATTACCTAATTAGGCTTCATTATTTTCTTCGTAACTCAAAAAGTAATTGAGATATTGCAGAACTAATTGAATATTTGAAAAGAGGAAGCCAAAACACATATACATACTGATTTTCATTGTAATCTATTAATAAACAAAAAAGTCGATTTTAAGAACCAGTGTCTTGGAGAGATACAAATCATGCATAGGTGTAAAAGGGGCGTGGTCGGTCACCGCCTTGGTTTCGGAAAAGGTCATTCTTCCTGTATATAAATCGCGCACGCTCAAATGACACAGTCAGCATTGTTTAGGAAAGACTGGGAAATCCAAATCTCTAAAAAACAAAAAATCTATTTTTTCAAAATTTTGCACTGCTTCTAGAGCTTTTTTTTTATTTATGACTCAATCTTAACGAAATTTACATAGCACATCTGCCTTTAGAATCTAGCAATAAATATGTAATTAGTTTTGAAATAGCTTAATTAGAATAGCAATTTATTAAAAGTTCATTTGCAAATTTAAAAAAAAATTTAAAAAATAGAATAATAAGAACATAGCATTAAAGACATATTTGTGAACTATACTCCGTTCCACCTTCAGTCCGAGCGCAGTGGACGCCACGAGCTATACCAGCAGATCCAGCGCCGGGAGAAAATCGCGTGACCTGCTGGTTGGGCAAAGCGACGCAGGGAGCTCAAGGTCACGTGATACTCTCTCGACGCTGGATTGGCTGGGGTGGCTCCTAGCGTCCGCTGCGCTCGGACCGAAGGTGAAACAGAGTATAGAAAGTCTGCAGTATGCAATAAGGTATAGATGAAAACTCTAGGACGATTTATTGCTTTTTTTACAACAGATCAAACTTTTCACTTTCAAAAGTAATTTTTACATTACATATTAAGATAAATAAAAAAGAATTCTGTATCATATTTCGTACATGTATACCCCTTATTGGATATGTCACTAATGCACCTACCAGAAAAAGAAAAAATGGTGAAGATCGGTTGCATAGCAGGTGAGATATGGCTTCTGTAACTAGTGAAGTGTCCGAAAAATTGATTTTGAGAAAACGGGCAAAAACATGTACGGGTTCATTTTCACAGCTCTGTCACGAATTGTTTGTGTGTGGGGGTCTACAGTGAAACCCGTTTATAACGAACAGCAGGAAACGCTACGATCAGTTCGATATAGCAAGTAGTTCGATATAGCAAATCCATCCTTTTTTCTCCAATTTTTTTCTCTTTTATATATAATGGTGCCAACTTGATCGCTGACTAACCCTTTATTACCAAGTTTTCTTTGAAAACTTTGGGACCCCGTCTGAATAGGTGTAATTAACTAACACCTTGTTTACAAACAAAAACACGTTTTCACTTGACATTTACAACGAACTTTCACAATGCGTTTGTTGTAAGGCGAGAGCTTCCTTTCTCTCTGATCTCTTCGCTTCCACCTTGTAACAAAGCGCCAAAAAAGTGTTGTTTTTCTGTGTGTTTTTGTTGTTTTTTTTTGCATGCGTGCAGTTTTTTTTGTTTTTTTTCTTATCTGCCTTTCTTAATTACTTCTCTTCGTAGGCAACCGCTTTGGGATGAAGGTTTTCTTTTTTGTGTGTGTGTGTCGTGCAGTGTTTTTTTTAGCTTTCTCCCCTTCTGAATCACTTCTCTTCGTCAATTTTGTTCGCTGTGTGAGCTTTTGGAATTTTCTTTCTTTCCTAGATTATTTTTCAGGTGAAGGGACCGACTAGAAGACGACTGTTTGCACATTTTTGGAAGCCTTCCCGGGGGAAAAGTTCGATATAGCCAATATGTAGTTCGTTATAAAAAGTACTTTTTACATGCATTTTTATTTAAATTTTCCGTGAGTTCGATATTGAGAATAATTCGCTGTACGTGGGTTCGTTCTAAACGGGTTTCACTGTAGTAGCCTCCGGGAACATAGTCTGCATGCATCTGGCCAGTGTGCCTCCTCTTCATGGCCCTCTGGATGTCGTCTCAGTCGAAGCACTTAGCGAGTCGAAGCAGCGAGTTCATGATGTCGAGGTTCACCATGACGAACGACTTCGCGCTCTCAGGAGCTGCTGGATCGGCGCCGGCAACCAAAGCAGCTTTGCGTGTAGTGTCGTAGCACAGTTGGACGAAAGCTCTTGAAGCTTTTCCTCAGAGTTTGTTTCTTTTCGAGCGATATCCGATGCGCTGAGCCACGGAGGATCATGTCGCACGCGGTTATTCGAAGCCGCGGGTGTGTTCGCGGATGTCGGGTGTGTTCGCGGACGTCGATGGTCGACGCAGTTGCCGGATCAGCACAGTCGGGTTCGGTGTGTCGCACTTCGTTGGTGTTCGCCTGACCTTCGGCAGGTTGAACGGAGGCTCTAATAAGCTTTTCCTCGGCTTTTGCTTCTTTTTGAGAGATATCCAACGCTCTGACCCACGGCGTATCATGTAACACACGGTCATTCGAAGCCGCGGTTCTCGATGCAGTTGCCGGAGCAGCACGGGTTCGGTGTGTCACACTTGGCCTGACCTCCGGCAGATTGTACGGAGACTTTAATAAGCTTTTCTTCGGCTTTTGTTTCTTTTGGAGCGATATCCCACGCGCTGAGCCGAAGGGTATCATATCGCAAACCGTCATTCGAAACCGCGGGTGTGCTCGCGGACATCGCGCAGTCGCCGGAGCAGCACGGCCGGGTTCGGTGTGCCGCACTTCGTTGGTGTTCGCCTCACCTACGGCAGGTTGAACGGAGGCTCTGAGGCTCTAATAAGCTTCCTCGGTCCTTTTTGAAGTTTTTTTCCAACCTTGTGGCCAATGTGGAACTTCTTCCGAAGAGCCTCCGGAGTTGGCATCTTTCAAAATCAAACAAGATGGCGGATCCCAAACCATGACCAGACGGCGCTCGTGGCCAATGAGAAAACGTCATTTGCGCACGTGATCCACAACAGCCAATGCCGTGGCTAAATTTTGTTTTTTATTTCTGCTTCGTTCTCCTCAGCCAATGGCCGTGTTGTATTATGCTTGGCAGGAAGAAAAAGCGCGGGAGCGGGGCTTTCAAATGAGACCAAGATGTCCCCATTCTATCGCGTTGTTCTCGATATATCGGCGGTCAAAGTGCACCATTTTTCTGGCTTTTTTTCGGACGAAACATTTTCACTTAGTGATTTCAAATCAATGTCTTGAAGTAAATACGCGTTATTTTGCGAAAATATTTGGCTAGAATATGTAAAAATACCTATAAATATAAAAAAAACATAATTTAAAAAAAAAAATTGACTTTTTTTATTTGTCTTCTCTTAAACAGACTTTCTTTGTAAAAACTATTGAGGCTTGGAATTCATTGCCCACTGATATTGTAAATTTGGAAACCGTGTCCTCCTTTGAAGATTCCATTGCAAAGCTGTTAAGATAACGAGAGCTTAAAGTGATGCCCTTTAAGTGTGCAATTTGTAATAATTATGTGGGTTAATTTGTTCAATCTGTTAATTTGTTTAGAGGGCCAAAGTTGTGCCTTGTTGTCATTGCTTGTTCGAACAGCAGTGTCTGCTACATTGTCAATTTTTTATGCTTGCATTTTTTATGTGTCATCACAACGATGGATACTCTCCCTGTAATAGCCCTCAAGAGAGGGCTGACAGTATTTTCAAATAAATAAATAAATAAACTCTCCCTCGTAAAAAAACGTATTAAATTCACTAGGCACACTCAAAATCATAATCTCACTTGAACCAATTCGAAGTATTCAGCAACCATTGATTTGTGTTTTTTCCCCCTTTTAATTTGTCAGTTACATTCAAGAATGCACACATCTGAAACGCAGCAAACTTTGAATAACAAAAATAAATGTTTTAAGGAAAAACCAATTCACCCCTGGGCTCGCACGTCCCGTAAGCAGCGTTCCAAAGTTTGCGAGTTAAACTTTATTGAGACGCAAGGAAGGCCTAGATGCACACTCACGGTTTCCCAGCCTTGCCCCGGTACTGTCTCACGGTGAGCTCCTGCATCTCTTCAACGGGGGGCTCCAGAGGGCTGCAACAAATGAACATGAGACACAGCCAAACTGTGAGCTACCACCAAGGACCGCCAGAACCAAATACCACATGGACAAAACGAGGGGAGAAAAATGGTCCCTAGGAGCCCCCAAAATGGCTGAGCCCTTAAGTACTATCATACCTAGGGGTAACAGCTAACTGGCTAGAATTTCAAAAAAAAAAAAAAAGATGTAAAAGTTATTTTTAGACTTTTGACCGGGAAGGTGTCAAAAACATTCTTAGAAACCTAAAGTATGAGGTATAGCCTACACCCGCCCAAAAACAAGTTCCCAAAAACGTGCTACCTTGTAAAATAAGGTAATAACCACCCTTTTAATGGAAGTGCCACCATTTTACGGCTTCCTGGCCACAATTACATTGAAATATCTGTGACATATGCCCTCTCTGAAATTCAATCTAACCATTTTGATCGCTGTCATCAATTAAACATATGACATCTCTGGCAAACAAATGGCAGCCTTTGGTAGCTGATAAATCTAGTTGAAGATGCATCCAACCAATGAGACAGGGCATGCACATTTGAGGCATTAGCAAAATGCAACGCACAAATTGGGACGCAAACGCTGCATCGGCGTTCACTTCAGGCTCGGGTACAATCAATCCATTAAACCGTAATAAGTCAAAAACCTCTTGCCGTAGAAAATTTTAACCGGGGCTTTTATTCGCGTCAAAGCATTGACCGATTGTTTCTCTGCCGCCATCGAAACTAAAACGAATCAAGAGCTTCACGGCAAGAAAACCACCTCATCTACCATAGACATATGGAAGTGACCATACCCAACGAAATACTTCTATCATCATTACTCCAATAACAGCGGCAAATGTTAAGCTGCCATTAGAGTCACTAGGTGGCACTGAATTTCACTATTTTTAGCCAAGCTTCCACAGGCGCATGCAGCTGGCACCGTGCGGAGCGCCGGCCACGCGTTACGGCGTTTCCCATGAAATGGACGATTCTGTAGATTAGGTAGAGGTTATCTGTCGAAACTAAAACCTTGCCTAGATGGTGCAAGGTGGCACGCTTGTTTTAAAGGGTTTAGTCATATGCATCCATCCAAGCATCAATCTAGAAAACGAATGCCAAGGAGCGCATACCTGGGAGGAGCAGCAACCGGTGGAGGAGCGGTGGGCTCTTCTGGCCTGCCCACTGCCGCAGTCGGGGGCTGGAGCCTGGACAGGACGCCCCTGCCAGCGGGCGTGTGCGCAATGCTGCGCCCCAGGGCTGTGAGCAGACCCCTGCCAGCCACTGTTCGACCCCAGGCAGGGGAAAGGACGACGAAGAGCCGTTAGAGAACGTTCGGAGGGGCCTTCTCGAGAAAGCTGGCACCGGGTAACCAGACAACAACTCTTCAGTCCCTAGCGTGATTACTGCGATGGGACGTCGCAGTTAACCCTAGCATGACGGGACTCGTTACCAAATGGCAATTGGATGCAACTTGTTCTACCTCCCTTATCCGCAAGCAATTCATTTATTGTCCAGAGTTAATCCTCATCTCAACTGTTTAGATAAGGGGGTGCAATAAGCATGCACGCAAAACCCAAATCACCAAAGACGTCCAATTGTTGCCACGTACAAGTGACCTCGTTTGTTTTGAGTAACGATTCAGCTGGGCGCACGTATCCACCGATGCGCCACATTATAACACCACCTATGCCTTCAACATATATAAAACGTGACACTCAGTAGGAACAAGCCATTGTTGGTTTTTCCTGCTTTTCTCTCGTAACTAAAAACCAACATCAAAACTCTATGTGTGGGGTGAAAAAGGCACAACTGCAGCACCAATTAAAAAAATACCCAAATTTTAAAGAAAAAAAATTAAGTTTTTTTTATTAGTAATTTTTAAGCTACATTTTCAGCAATTATTACACCAAGAAAGTATGTATTTATTTAGTTCCATTGATTCAAAGCCACATATCCAACTGATTGCGTGTGAAAAACACGGGGAAAAAAAATCGTTTTCAGCTGGATCCTGCACGGAAAACAGGTTGTGGAATGCCGCCATTTTGGTATCACTTGCAAGCCGTTTTCTCCAGCTATTCGCTTCTTGCAGAATATATGCCCTCCGTCTGCCAACAATGAACATATACCGTAGAATACCGCGCATGCGCCCATACCACACTAAGCGCCCATACACAAATTTGTAAGATCTGAGAAAATAGGCAGAGGACATTCATATGTAAATTGATGTTCGGACAAGCGCCCATCCCCCATTTTTCGCAATTACCTCTAAATTTTGAGTGGGCGCTTGCCCATTTTACGGTAAGTAGAGAAAAAAATTGAATACTGCTTCACCATTGCAGTTTTCTTGTCACATGTGGGAAATGCATACCTGCCAACCTGTGGACTTACACTTCCGCAACCGCAGGGGGGGGGTCACAAAGCGATGTGCAGCTTAAAGGGCAACTCCGGCCAAAACTCAAAATGAAATAAATTACTGGTATCGCTGTAGTGACACAAAATACGACCCCAGCCAAAATTTTACGTCCGGGTGACGCCGCATTCTCAACTAATGCCGATAATAAAAATGCGACCCGCTGCGAGCCGCTGCTCCTAGCGGGCGGCCAGCGGGTTGCCGATCGCTAAAGCAACGTTGGGCCGTGACGTCAGGATCATTCTCTTTTCTTCCTCCGGTCCGGACGGGCGCACCCGTTGCGCGGTCGAGCAGTGTAAAGTGCACTTCTTTGAGGGAAAGAAGGGAAAGAAAGTGTTCTTCTGACCTTGCTAACGTTCTGTTTTCCTCTATCTCCCACAAAAACTTTTGATAACTTTGAGAAAAAAATGTCTGCCTATAAAACTTCTTTTTTTTTTTTTTTTAGTGCGGCAATTTTTTAAAGTATTTTTACAAATTAGACTTACCACCTAGACAAACTTATGTGGTAAATTAGTGTCGTAGCTTACAAATTCGGCTTTTACGCGCCGGAGGAAAAAAAACGGAAAAACAGACGTGTACAGCCCAGCACACATACTCGAGCGCCGCGGCCCGCGCCGGAGAGCCTTAAAGCTTCGTGTCTTGGACTGACCCGCAGCGCGGAGGCGAGAGGGCCCCCAGTACTGTACGTCACTGGCAGCGCGGCGTAGAACAATGCCGCTCCATCCATGGAGCCACGATGACAATTTAGGCCTGGCGACGAGTACGGAAGACCGTACGACCGGCGACAGCCGCAGTGTGCGAACAGAACGAATTCACTCGTTTTCCAGTCGCTAGCTTTTGGGTATACAAGCGACGAGTACGGCAGTGCGCACGTACGGCGGCGGCCGCTGAGTACGGCACCGAACGAGTTCACGGGTTTTCCAGTCGCTAGCTTTTGGGTATACGCACATATGCTACATATGTGTTACATACATATGCTACATATGCTGGATAACTACCACATATATAGAATTAAAACAAAACCAGCTTAGCTTCTATCTTTACACGGCTAGCGCAACAGAAATAGGTGCCGCTTCGCCTGCGTACTTGTTGAACGAGAACGATCCTGACGTCACGTTCACATAGCGGCTGATTTTCAGTGTTGCCGGGGCCTCAAAGGCTAGTTTCGGTTTTGTCGAACGCGCACCAAACAAAACTTTGAGGCGTCGATATCTTCAAAACTACGCACAATACAGCGAAAAAAATTACACCTTGTAATTCAGGGACGCTGACTGCGCTAAAAAAAGTCATAATCCCGAAATCGAAAGCATGAACCGGAGTTGCCCTTTAATGTCAGCCTTACCACCGTGCGAAATGCCTACATCAGACGTGCACGTGCTACAGAATTTAAATTTCTCTCCTTTTGGACGGGACGAAGCACGGGAATTCCGACATGTAGGAGTTCAGGAACATCTGAAAGTACCTCTTTTAAGGTGTGGAGTTTGCCCTTGCACTCCGAAGCCACAGCGGCTAGGGGAATGCTACGATTACATGTGCAACAAGCACAGACGCCGCACTTCTCGCCTCGAAACTGGCCGAAACAGCGAGGCCCAACCACGGCTGAACACGCCAAACCAACGTGCGCCGCCGAACACACGAACAAAGGCTTTGGGCTTTGGATTGGATTTGGATCCGTGACCATCGGATAGTAAAAACCACGACTCTGCCGCGGACGGTACCTATCGCCCTCTTCTGGTGGTGCAAGGTACCGCAGGCAGCAATATTTTTTTTAGCATTTTTTTTTTGTAATTTTTTTTTCCGCGATTTTTTTTTGTGTCCAATTTGGAGCAAGATTTGTTAACTTAGTTCCAATTTATACATTTTACAAAAGATTCGGAAGAGTTGGCAGGTATGAAAATGGTGCATTCTCATTAAATGCTATGAGATTTCAACTGCTAGACGTGTTCGCCATCTTGGATAAGTTGCATGAACATGGCTGGCGGTCAATGAAAGTTTAAAACTGCTCACAAGTTTGGAAAACGGTGAAAAAGACGACCTGTAGTTCATGAAGTGTCATCCAGAACTTCGAAGTCTGGCTCTGCCACTGCGGCAAACTGCACTGTGCCAAGCATTGCCGCTCGCAAGAGTGCGGCCGCGCATCCAACCTTTTCTGTAGCCGAAAGCGGAAGGACACGCTATGGCGCACCGTGCATTCACGAGGGCGCCCATCAAACCATTTAGCCATCTTGGCCGCGAGGCAGCTATGCACTTGCCTTGCCTCAGACACGATCACATGGTCGTGTCGCCGCGGGGTCGATCGGGATCTCGAGTCGGCTCCCGACGTGCCACTTTCTCTCCTAGCCACTGGATGGCGATGCAGGCGCCCCATGGCGGGCTGGGAGAAACCTCCTCGCCCATTGATCAATATACTCGGTGTACCAGGGGGCGAAGGCCCTGTTAGGATTCAAGACGGCTGACCGAAACCAGGCAAGTGCGTGCGACCAGATCTAGGGCAATCGCGGGACACAAGGCCTGGGGGTCCCTTTTTGTTCAATTTGGGCTTAACGTACGTTTGTAAATATTGGAGTAATGTCGCGTTTTATTTGTAGTATAGATTGAGTGTTTTGTAGCGTTGTGTTTTTATGTACCAATAAACGGGGAGCGGAATCCCGCTCCCGTGAAAGAAACAGGCTGAACTCCGGTTTTGACGGACCACGTGGGAAACGGCGAATCGGCGGCAATACGCAAATTCCTACAACGCGTGGACACGATTCCAATCTCTGAAGCCGAGCAGGTGGAGAAAAAGCATCACGCAACCAAAGCACGAAAAAAGCTGTCGTCTGTGTCAGCTACACATCGGAAGTCTTCTCTCCTCGACGAAAACGCAGATCTGCCGGAGATCGGCACCACCTTCACTGTCCTAAGCTTAACGACTGTGAATGCAAAATTTATGGCGGTACTGCAAACGTCTCAAAAGGAGACTGGGTGTACAGGATTGCAGTGAAGCTGGTTCTAAGCTGTGCTAAAGGCGTTGAACTGAAATCTGAGTGGAGTTCTCCGAGGGGGAAGGGAGACGTGACGTGTAACCCCTTCAAGATAAACATTCTGGCATCGCTTGCTTTTGCGAGTACCGGAAACGGACAATCGATGCTGAACTATCTTTTCTCTGCGATGAACATTTCAAAAAGAGGTCTGCTCAAGACGACGTTTTGAAAATGTCTAAAAGGGAAGATCAATCCGGAGGCCCAGAAGGCAGCTAGAACTGCAATGAGCGAATGCATGGGAGCAGTAAAAGCGCTCTACAGAGACTTGAACTTCGGAAATCCTGGAAACAGCTGTTTCATTCCATGGAACCTGGATGACCCGGGGTCACTCGTCGCACATAGGCGTTGGAAGCGTTATTGAACTGTTCTCCAGCTATGTGCTTTACTTGTTGTCCTGTCTAATTCCTGCCTGGGCTGTGATATTAGACCAAAGGAAAGTGATCATGCATACCAAGAGTGGAAGGACACTAACGTCTGCCAGAGGAACAGCTCAAGTAAACCAAGGCAAATGCAGGTTGAAGCTGCAACTATCCTTCACGAGCGTTCACTTGCAAGGCATGTACTGTGTTACACAACAATGCTGGGTGATGGCACCAGTCAGTCGTACAATGCACTTCAGGATGCCAAGGTGTATGGTTTTGTGGAAAAAGAGAAAAAGGACTGTGTCAATCATGTCCACAAGAGAATGGGCACTGCACTCCGCAACCTTGTGCAGAAACAAGAGTGTGGAGGCAAGCCAAGTCTTGGTGGCAAAGGGGAAACTGACTGCTGACCTCATCACTAAGCTCACAATGTATTATGGATGGGCATTGAAAAGATGCAAAAAAAAAGTGATGGCATCGTATTATCACATCACACTGAATGATGCGAAGCCCAACCATGCGCTTTGCCCCACAGGGGAAACCTCGTGGTGCAAGCAAAATGATCTTGTTGCCAGAAATGAAACCCCGCCAAAGAATCATTATAATCTGCCAGGCTATGCAAGGGGTGCACTGCTGCCAGTGTGACCAGCTCTTAAAAAGGTGCCGAAGTACAAAAAAGCAAATTGCCAACAAAAGCCTCCACTCGGTGATATAATCGCCTTCCTCAAAGGAGCAGCATGCCTTCTTGTTCAGCGTGGAATGTGCGGTTGCACAAGCTGTGCTCAGATTCAACTGCGGCAAACAGTGTGCCACCAGTGCAATCCTGAAGGAGCTCTATCTATACCGAAGCACAGCAAGTGCTCAGAGGTCAAGTGAAAAGGACCACCAGCGACTGACTGCTTCCAACAGGAAACATGCCCATGCACAAACCTTCACACAAGCTATGCAAAGGAAGTGTGGACAAGAGAATTAACAGGACTTTATTCCTGGTGGTTTCTTGGCACTGTCCTATACATTCTTCATGTATATTTTGCTGCAAATAAACTACATGCATTTTTTTAAATCTTTTTCCTTGTTTTCACAGAATTCGTTTTTTATGACAACACGGTATCTTGGGATCTCGAACATGGATCGGAATAATTTCTTTAGGTTTGATCGCTCAGAAATCAGAGTGCAACAAGACTCAACCTTCTGAAGAATCTGTAACATAATTGTTTAAAATTTGTTAATACGCATAATGACTTATTTCAAATTTTCAATGAAAAAAAAATTTATTGTGTAATAACTTTCTGTCTGATATTTAAAAAAAAATGGTTTTGTTGCACTCTCTATTGTTTGTTCAGTGTATAGCAGGGTTTTCCCCATGGTGGGCGGCAGTGGCTTCGCCGCCCACCACTCCGACTGGCCGCCCATTGCTCCAACTGACCGCCCACCACTCGATTTTTTTTTTATGTCGCCGGGATGACGATGCGATTTTGCCTGCACACATGGTTGCAGACCGTCGCCGTCGTACTCAGCAGGTCCGCGCACCGCCACGTTATCGTTCGCTGTCGCAACGCTGACTGCCACCACTGTCCCACTGCTTCAAAGAGTGCGGGCGCTCCGCATGTTTCTTTTCTTTTCTTTTTCTATCTCAGCGGCGCGCCACCGGCAGTGCTCGGGGAGGGGGCGGGGGGGGGGGTATAAACAAAGGTGACGAACCAAAAAACCAAACACAAAAACAACCCCCCCCCCACTGGTAATGCCCACCTCTCAGAAATTCGTGGGGAGAACTCTGGTGTATAGGCACATTTTCTGCCATAGTTTTTTTATAGGGCTATTATAGAAAAGTTGGGCAAAGGATCTGCCATAAATCTAAGATTTTCTCTCAAGTATTAGAGGTAGGTGAATAAAACCTTTAGATCAGTGTTCAGCAGTCAAAGTCCCACTAGGTATAGGAATTTCACCCAATCAGATCAGAATTGACTGAGTATCTTCAAACTACAGGTTGTCCCCTTAAGGCAATAAAACCTCATGTTCCTAAAAGTGCACTGTCTGACCAAAGTGCAATAAAGTGCCGATGTCATCTTGGCACTAACTGTGCTGCACGGTGTACTTTGTCAGAGGAGGGCATCCTTTAGAGCCCGTAATAGAATGCCCCACTTTTTGTACTAATTACACAAAGGCCCCAAAGATTCACCTCGGCACGTCACAATAGGCAACCTGCAATGCAGTTTGTCGCGACACGTTGCGCCATCTAGCGGCTGCAAAATAAAGAAACTGGGTAGGCCAGGCCTGCGCGGGGGCTGCGGGCGTGCGCATCCAGAAACCACGTATGAACGTTGCATTTCGGATCGGCGTGAGCTTTTTTTGAACCGTTTTTCGTAAAGGTAAGTCCCAACTTCACGTCTCTATGACCTCACCGGGTTCCTGTAACATCTCGCCTACTCCTAGAGTTCCCCCAAAACATAAACGTTGCTACTGCTGCGTGAAAGACGGCCACAGTCGCGAAGGTGACTCAAGCAACTCAAGCGTCTAACTTCACCGCTTCCCTTCGAGATCTTGGGAAGCGACACAACGACAGAAGTGGATTACTGCAGCGCGACACATCAAGCAAGTGAATTTTACAGAAACCTGGGGGGGGGGGGAGTGAAGTGAACGGAAATATATGTGCAGGCTTGGGAAGTGGTCGGACGAACTCGTTTTGCAGACTACTCGGCAAAATAACATATTTATACAAGTTGTATTACGAGTCGCTTTGACAGCCACATAGGGAAATACGATAGGAACAATCGGACCGATTGTTGCTTCGCTGTGACGTCGAGAATCGGGCGATCAGGTCTTCAAGCGAAAGGCCCGTCGGCCTGTTTTGGCACTCCTAATGCCATTCGGCACGCGTGGTCGCAACCAAAACCTTCCAAACCTGCGAGTTTTCAAATAGTAGATTTTCGTAGCACAAAGTTTTGTTTGTTTCAGCAACCAAATTTAATGCTGAGTCTGGTAACAAATGTGACGGCGTGCAGAAAGCAGGATGCTAAAGTTTTTCTTTAGAAAAAGCTCGTGCGAAGCGTAAATATCCTTCTTACACGTACGGACCCTTTTTGCCTGTCGCCTTTTTACACCAGGCCTTGCAATGTGCGTACGGTTCTGTAGCATGCAGAGTTTGGTTCTAATTACCCAAATTTTACTCTAGTGTGTGGGGCGCCGGGAGAAGAAGAGGACGACCGAGCGAGGCGCGAGCGGTGGCCAGCCGGCGAGGAAAGAGGAAGAGCGTGCTGCACGAGGCTGGGGCCGGGTAGGAACGATAGATCCGTTCTGGCTGGTCTGGCCCATGGCGAACCCCGGAGAAATCCACCAGCGAGGTTCGAATCAGGACCGGCGGAAGCGGCGAACCCTGACCATACCGGCCTAGTCCATGAAGATCCCGGAGTGGTTCCGCAGCGAGACTCTGGCTGTGATAGCCCGGAACAGCTAGCCTACGCAGCACTGGCGTGGGGAGGACGATCCGCAGGCCTGGACACGGGCTCCGACTGTGAGCTCTGAACGACGGGCGACAACTAGGGTCGGCGGGTCCGGACTGCCGGCTCTCGAAGATGGGCAACCGGGATGTACAATAAACCCATTCACTGCCTTCTCGTTGTGTTATGTCACTCCCTGGGAGACGAGCGAAGCACAGACCGATCGGGCGGCTTCAAGTAGTGGAGGCAACTCAAACTGGTGTCCAAACAACAACTCTAGAATATTCTCTAAACACTTGGACCTATCAAGGCTCCCGATGGTCTTAAAAAACCGCATAAAAGAACCAGAGACATGGCACGCAGGTGCACACGGGGACTGCTGAAATCAGGGGGTCGCCGCCGCTCGCAACGGCCCGACGGGCAGATTGGCCGCCCCATTAACAGAGACGCCTCCGCTTGTGGCGCTGAATGCAGTACTCTCGTGGCGCCGCCTGGCCATTGCCGGCTGCCTATAGGTGCTGCTGCCCAATTAATACCAAAGAAGTGAGGACTTCCACACATGTAATGCTCTCACAATTCAAGACGGCTGCAGTGTTGCGATAACACCCCGAGCCCATACAAGAGGGCCCACAGCATTACAGTCACAAAGATGAAGCAGGTGTCACAAACCACTGACTACACTGGAACTATGTTGCAACATACCGTCAAAGCTAGCATAGCTTCCGCAGTGCTCCACAGCATCAAAGCTACTTGCAAGAATGCATGGCTTCGTTTGGTGCATCCTTTGCACAAGGGCATGTGCAAACGAAACGCACGAGGAAGCCACAGGCTCACATAGCAGTGCAGGGCTGCAGCACTGTGAAAGCTGCGCTAGTCTCAACAATGTAGCACAAGATAGTCGACACCAAGTATAAGCCAGAACAACAATCCAAAAAGGGCCTGCACAAAATGACGCACACAAAAGAGAGGCAAGACAAAAAGGCCCACCAGGCTTGGACGAGAGGGGGCGGTGGGGGACGGTGCGTCTCCGGATGAGCTGGAGCTCGTGCTTGCACGAGACTGTAACATGAGCCTCTCCAGCAGGGCTCCCCTGCCCGCCCCGACAGGCGGGGCCGGGGATGGGCTGGGACCAGAAGGACTCGACACAGACGTGCTGGTACCAGATGGCAGCCCGCTGGCAGGCCGCGATTCTTCAGACGGCGACTGCAACAAAAATGAACACGGCGCCTCTCGTTAAATCGTCAAGCCCATCAATTTTGAGTTATAGCACGCTTCTCTAGACCTTTTCCACCAATCTTCTAACCTGCTCTTTGCGAATGCAATCCTTTTTTCCTTCGTTCTTACATCTTTGCCAGCAAAAACCAGCACTCCCATCAGATCCATTACCTTCTCTGGGTGGGCCGGACATAGCCCCGAGCACTTCAAAATCGCGTGCCTCGCCCTCACTATGACATATGGCATACAATGTGTGAATCTCTTGAAATGTAGGTCTTTATCCTTAACGTCTCAAGTCTCAAACAATGAACAGATCCCCCGTGGATTTCCATCTACCTGTACCTTTCTTTTAACCTGTTTTCGTGGCTTCTACATGTACAAAACATGACACTTAGCAGGAACAAGCCAATGGTGTCCCAACGTGCTGATCACTTCCCAAATGCGTAGCAGGCACGACACGAAAAAGCCAACAGCGAATTTATTCCTGAATGCATTTAACGTTTCGTTGCTTAGCACGTAGCTATCACCTCCCGCGCTGACAGTACAGGGTCGGACGAAGACATCCTCATGAGCCAAGGTGGCCGCACAAACAGGCGTACTCACGGTGGCATCGCCCGAGCTGTCGCCGGAACCCCCAGTGCCTGGACGCCTCGTCTGTTTCTGAAGGGCGGCAAGCAGGAGGGCTCCCCTGCCTCCCCTCCCGCACCCTATAAACTCTTCTTCCTGAACGAAACAAAGGTAACGAGGTGAAATCGTTAGGGAAGTCAACACGCAAAATGCTCGTCCGACTCCGCTAAGCCTACTTTCAGTTTTACAGCTTGCCTCGCGTGCACTTGCCGAAGACAATGTACTCAAATAAATAACACGAGCCAAAATTGTTAGCTAACATTCACGCTCTGTATCACAATGAAAGACGAGGAACGTTAGCGGAAGCTTTGAAGTCCAGCGTTTGATAGCTTGTCACCGCGTACCGAACACGCTGACATGTTTACGTTCCACAGGGAAGCGTTCTAGCACGTCATGTTCAAAATGCGAGGCTAGTAAAATCCTTTGCCACTCACCATTAGTTTAACCTTTCAAAATCAAGGTCTGTGTCTAGGTTTGACATCAAATAGTGCTTTAGAATTTACACTGTTTACACGGTCAATAGCAGAAAAGAGTACAACACAACCGAACGACGCGGCGCAGTCGGCGCAGTGTCTGGTTTGTCACACTTCACAAACTTATGAATATTTTTAAAAAAAGGCGCTGTCAGCTGCCATTTTGTTTATATATAATTTGTCGTTTGTACTAATAAACTAAATTTATTTTTTAAACTTTTACAGTATTTAATAAGAACGTAATTTCCGTGCAACTATAAAATAAAATATATAATCATTTTTATTTTATTTTACACGTAATGACACGCCTGTATACGGGAAAGACATGTTTCGATTTCGGGAAGTTCAACTTGTGCGACGAGCCTGGGTCGCAAACCGGCAGTTCTGTGCGCTCGTTCGACAAGAGCCAGCTTTGCTAAGGACACAAACTCAAAGGGCAACCAAGTACCGCCACTTTTCCTTCGAATCATGGGGAATGGCGCTGTCCCGATCGGCTCCCGTCGCCTACGCACAGGAGTTCCTCGAAACGGTGCACATGAACAGTGGACTTTCGTGGTGCACGACCATCGTCGCTACGTCGCTGGCACTTCGGATCGTGGTCACACTTCCCCTGGCCGTCTACCAGAGTCACATCATCGCACGACTCGCCAACTTGGACAAGGAGATCGCTCAGATAGCCCACGAGCTGAGAGGTGAAACAGCCCGCGCCGTCAGGATGTACAACCTGGACGAAAAACAGGCCAAGTACCTGTACAGAAGAAGCGTACGTATCTATACTCCGTCTCACTAAACCGCGCAGGACAGCCGCTACAGGGGAGAGTGTATCGCGACCTGTACAAGAGGAGGGAGAGGAGGAACTGGGGAATCCCAGCCCTTCTAGTTCCGTTCCTTCTATCCCTCCTCTTGAACAGGTTGGCATACGCTCTCTCCTTGTAGCTTTGGCTGTCCTGCGCGGTTTTAGTGAGACGGAGTGTTTCGTGTTGTTGGCTAAAGTGATTTTAGTTTCTGCCAGTGACGTTGGGAAAAATTGTGTGCTGCGGCACTTTACCGAAGCCAGCAGGTGTGAAAGAAAGAGAACATACTCAACACAATAACTGAGTGTCGCTGCAGGTGGGAAACTTATGACACTTCCACATTGCTTAGGCGGTTGCTTAACCTGGCTTTCGAAAAGAGATAGATCGAAACTTGCAGCTCAGCAAAGGACATTTCTTCAGTATCGCTCACTAGCCTCTGCTGTGCTCTAACGTTGTCAAATTGCATTGCAGTTGAAGAAACAGATCAACAACTTGATCGTCAGAGACAACTGCCACCCATTCAAGTCCTCCCTGGTCATTTGGTTCCAGCTTCCGTTGTGGATCAGCCTTTCTGTCGCGCTTCGGAACATGGCGTACATGATGCCTTACCAGGACATGGGTATAGCAATCACCAACAGCAGCAATTTTTTTGGATATAGGTATATGAATCTTTAACACGTTGCTTGCAGCTGCCCAGGCCCTGTTTCTTGAACTCTCTGTCGGAGGTGCACTGTGGTTCCCAAACCTCACGTTGCCAGATCCGCTTTTCGTGATGCCTGTGCTCCTAGGAATCACCAACCTCCTGAACATTGAGGTGCGTGGGGCTTGTGCACTGTGCCATGTTTGGGGCACCGTGGGGTAAGAGTAGTAATCGTTACACATGGTCCCGCACTTATCTCTTTCAGTTTCACGCGCTGCAACATACGAAACAGCTGACGAAAGTCAGGAAAGTGTTGACGTACACCCTCCGTGGGATGAGCGTCCTCATGATACCCATTGCAAGTATAATGCCGACCGTAAGTGAATGTCGCTTTACTTTCTTGTCGTGCAGCACAGCCAGGTGATATTTTGTGCATATTATTAGTCTTTATCGGTGAATTACCTATAGTCGGTGACAGGCCAGAACGAAGTGGAAGCTCCTCCCACCCCTTTCCACTCCAGCGGAGCGAACGGTGGAGAGGAGGTCGCCTCCCTTCCAGCGCTTCGCTCTCCTAAAGTGAAAAAAGGTGGGAGGAGCTTCCACTTCGTTCTTGACCTATCACCGACTATAGTCACCCAGAGGTGCACATGGGCGGATATGCGGGAGGATGTGTCCAGAGGTCATGTTGTGTGAAACAGAATTACCGCCTGGGTTGGCCGTCGACATTTGGGTTGCTCGAGGTGTACAAGGAGCCCTTGTGTATAAGAGCATACTTGCGAGACCGAAAAGTTTTATATGTGATTTTTGTAGCAGGAAGCATGAAGTTGAGGGAAGAGTGATTGTCACTTGCACGTGACTTTAGGAGTAAGATAACGCAACTTAAAATCCTGGCTGTGTATTTAACAGGTCTTTATAAATGCTAAGCAGCTTCCTAAATGTAACTCAATAAAAATATATGTATATATCGTAAAATCCAGAGAGATTGCCCACCTAAAATTCAGAGAAAATTGGGTGAAAATAAGGAGGGGTAACTTTTCGTGTGCAATCAAGAAAAGTTGAAAAAATGCTATTTTTAGATTATGTGTCTCTGTCAAACTTGTTATCGTGCGAGGGGCAATAAAGCAAAGACGACTGTACTTCACAGTCAGCAATGTTCTCTTATATCCCGCCATAGCTAACTAGATGCATTTACGCCGAGGTCATCATTGATCCGAACACAATGATTAACTAGGCGTGGGCTAGCTTTCGGTGTTTAAAAGAAAATAGGAAATCAAACAAAAATAGGGGTGGATTAAATTTTGGGGGTGGGGCATCTCTCGAGATTTTACGGAATATAGATATAATTTATATTTAGGGCCGAGTATGTTCATAATTATATTTTCTGCGTTCTGTGAAAGTGGGTCGCTAACATCCAACGATGCCATGTCATTTCTCTCAGCACTTAGCATTATTTAATTTATTCTGCCTTACATCCTAAACGTCTTGGGCAGTAATGAAGGGCGTATATGCTGTTCTGTTTACTGGTCTCATCTGCTGCGCTATTTCTTGCAGGACGTTACTCTCTACTGGCTCTGCTCAAGTGGGTTTGCATTGGGACAAAACCTGCTGATGATCAATCCCAAATTTAGGCGTGCCTGCAGGATACCCCGGACCGCAAACGAGAGTCAAACACCGTTCAGGGACCTTTTAGATAGGCTCAAAAAACGTTTCGAGTTCAATAAAACCGGCACGTGAAATCCTCAAATATGAAAACAGTACAACTCTGGTTTAGAATCTGAAAACTTGCTTTTTAATCATAGTTTCGTTCATAAAATAAATATAGTTTTTCACTTCGTGTGTTTGTTCTGCACTGGGTAATTTTCTTTGGTTCGACAAACCTGTGGTGTAGAGAGCATCTGCAGTAATGCCAATACTGGTAACACTGGTAATACATGATCAGCAGTGTAAAAATACATCGGAGTAATGATGATGATTAACTTTATTTTCAAAAGGGTGGCGCCATGGCCTCATTGAGGGAAGGGGAACATAGATAGGAAAAGTTAACGATAGCAATAAAAAAAAAAGCGCATTTAGGGATGCTGAACCGAAATCTGGATTCCACAAAACACGTGGCAAAAGCGTGCAGCGGGATGCTACAAACACCAAAACAACACTCATACAGCGATATCTCAAACGGATGGCCGTATTTTTCAAGAAAAGGAGGCACATTTGACAGGTTTGTTGACGTCCTGTTTTTCCGAGAAGGAGAGGGAACGGCCTCGCGCCTTCTCCGTCTCACCTGGCCTCACCGCCTTGAAGGAGCGAAGCGTAGAGAGGAGGAAACTAGGTATCTTGACGTCACGCGCCTCGTCGGCCTTGTTCAATCTCGACCTCTTTTTCTCAAAATACGGCCGTCCATTCGAGATATCGCCTTACGAGTAGTGTTGTAGGGATTGTAGCGTCCCGCCTACATCTCCTGCATTGTTTTTCTGAAATCCAAATTTCGGTCCACCATCCCTTTAATTTGTGTAATGCCTAAACCGAGAGTGTATCAAATTTTATGTGCATGTCTGTGTAACGTTGTGTAGTCCCATTCTTGCATCTATAGTATGTATTATACGGGTTGTCGGGTACTGCAACAGTGAAAACTGTCGAAACAACTTTTTGTTCCCCTGGCGTTCAGACACTTTCAGCGGTTTGGCGTTTAGTGCCAGCCGTGCCAGCAAACGGCTAAACAAGGCGACGGAAATAAATCCATCTGGCAACGTTGGGCACCTCCCTCTTGTTTTGGCACGTGTTAGCCGCGCTGTTTCCTCGTAAATAGGAATATTTAGCTGCTGTTCATCTAAAATCCAAGGTATGTATTTAGTGTCTTGGGAATTGAAGCTTAGTATGCGACAATTCCAGGTTTGTTACGTTGCGTGTCGGTGTGGATCGCGCAGTAGGATCTGCCGGTGCGGCGTAGTACCTATCGACGTTCGAATGTTGATGTGACAAAATTTCTTGAAACCAGCCTCAGCATGGAAAAGTTTCGAAAATGTTCTGATCGGCATATCAACGTACGAAATAGGATAACACAGAAATTAATTATTTAACATTGTAGAGAACCAGACGCATAAAATGAGCTCGCAATACAACCATTCGTAGCATCGGCTGATGTGCTTGAACTAGGGTTTTGTGACCGTGACGTTTCAAAGGTTGCACAGGTCCCATATGATGTCTTTGCCGGGCTTATGCGTAATGTTTGTTTCAAGAACTGAGCATCATTTCTTGCATGCACGTGTATGCTCAAAGTGTAAATTAAAACAATTAGAAAAAAATATATATGTGTGTGTGTGCGTATATATCAACTTTGAAAAAGGACATCTTTAGGTCAAAACTAAATTTTTATGCCATGAGAAACCTTCATGTCAGATTTTCTGCCACTTCGTTTTCATGTGATCAGTTCTGTCTACTAGCCTTGAAGTGTGCTGCTTCTACATGGATGAAATGAGGTGGTCAGCCCTTTGGGTGTTGCTCACGATTAGCTGAATGAACTTTTCTCTAATATGCAAGACTGGTCACCAACGAGTTCACTAAATATTTTGCTAGCGTAAATGAAATGCATTATGCTCAGTTCACCACTCAGCTGACAGTGTGGTGGATGACATGCATTCTCCGGACCAATCAGCCACCTCCCTTCCATGCAATAACCCCCTTGTTCCTTGTGGGTATGAGCGTGATCACGTGGTAAAAGATAGGCATACGACTTGTCCAACGAGCCCGTAGCTTCCACCGCACTGTCGGCTTAGGGGTGAACCGGGAGTGGTGCTTTCCTAAACCCTCCACATAAGCATCTGGTAAAGAAAACCAGTTCTTTTCCAAAACCCAAGGCACTAGCCCCAACTTTGATTGTAAGACCTACAATGTCATTTTCATGTCAAACTGTGCCGCCTCTCTGCAGAGGGATGAGCAGAGGTGGCTACGGTGGAGGAGGTGGCTACGGCGGCGGAGGTGGCTACGGCGGAGGAGGCGGCTACGGAGGCGGGGCGGAGGCTTCAGGGGCCGCGGTGGTGGCGGTGACCATGGTGGAGGATTCAGGGGAAGAGGCGGCGGAGATCGCGGTGGATTTGGCGGTCGTGGCCGTGGAGGAGACAGGGGTGGCTTCGGAGGTCGTGGCAGGGGCCGCGGTGGCGGTGGCGGAGGCTTCAGGGGCAACTACGACCAGGGGCCTCCTGAGGAAGTCGTTGGTAGGTAACTTGCTTCCATCCCGACGGGTCTTTGCCGTGCGGCTGTTTGTAATGTTGCCTCGAGTGGCCAGATAATCAACGAGTGTGGCGACTCCAAAGCTTGTACTCAGTGTTGCTTGGCAGTGCGAGTGGTTGTCAAGAGCCTCTTATGAGGTTGCATTTTCTTCCGAAGCACTCTCTTTAAACACTACAGACCCCTGTGAAATGAGCAAAGCTTGCAGTGAGAATAGTGTTCTCGGCTGGCGAGAAATGACGTTCGAGGGTAACGCAAAGTGAACGAAATACCTCGCTTTTATTATGATATTGATACTGTCAGATGTTTGTGTGGAAAGCTTTGTCGCTTGGCTATCTGAACTGGTACCATTATGGGTGCGAGCTACCAATCAGCGAGCACTCCTTTTTTTCCCCGGGATGTGTTATTGAATCCGGTGCTTTCGAAAACATCAATGGCATGTGGCGTCGCCCGACGTGCCGTTAGAGGATCTTTTTCTCCTTAGGTCTTGAAAATTGCTTTGCTGCGAGCTCGTGAAAGGACGATGATGTCAAAGCCCTCTTGGCAGCTGAATAGATATAGGAGCAACTCCCCTGTCATACCTTCGACACAATGCGTCCATCAGTGTCCTTGTAGAGACTTCATGTTTTGTAACTGCTACACGATCAACAGTCTCATTAAAGGTTAGGCAACTATGATCGTTTTCAGCTCGAGGAAAAGGAAATTTTGTGCATCGTTCGTACGCCGCACAAAATAGTTCTTGCAAGGTTTTGTTGTCGGAGGAAAAAGCAATGCTTTTGGCGTTTGAAATGTACAAGTCTTGATAAGGTAACAAATATCTAATCTAAAATGCACCTACATATAGTATTTCAGTTCTCCATATAAAGGGGGAGATTGGTAATGCTCTGCGAGGAGCCGGACTTTTTTTACTACTGTTCTTGAGGTGAAAACAAGTATAGATTTCCTTTTCTCTCTATTCTTTCTTATTACTTTTGGTGACTGAGCGATCGGTTAACTTCTTATACTCTGCAGTTGGCGTGGCTCTCTCTTCATTACTGTAAATGACTTTATTTTCATGAGCTCAATATTTTCCTGAATTTTGCAGTGTTGATTTCGGAAATATTTTGCAAGCACAGAGATCAATTTTTTGCAGTATTTTTCAAATCACGGAATTCATAATAACTGGACCCTCGTGAAAATTTTAAGTCTTTTACAATATGTGAATTCTACTTGTCGACGGAGACATAATTTAATAGATAAACCAGAACACTTTTCCGATTTAGTACCTATTTTTTGTTGGAGCATTGGACATGCCACGAAGCGATTCCCATTCTTCTGCATAGTAAGACGCGGGCTTTTGGGCCCTTTTTTTCTACATGTAGACATAAGTCCTTAGTGAAGGGGGGTTCGGTGGCCGAGTGGGCTAAAGCGCACACCCAGCTCGACGCGCGTGGAGTGAAAGCTCGCGCTGCAGAACCCAGGGATCCTGGGTTCGAGCCCCACCCTGCCCGTTTCGATCTGGATGAGCATCGTACTGGCGTGCGGTCGTGTATCACTACTGCGTGGTGCACGTTAAAGACCCCAGGTTAGCGGTTGTGCTGCACTGGCTAAATTGCTCATCGCTACAGCGAGTGACTCGTCGCAACTTTAAAGGGCAACTCCGCTCAATTCCGAAAAATTTAGGCTTACATGTGATTCCATTTCACAAAGTACTACTCAACAGCTCTACGTCTTCGGATTCGCGAAATGTTGAATATTATTTGTGTAATCTTAATTTAAACATCAGCCGATACCGAAACCGAAACTTCGGTTGCGTCAGGCAACATTGGTCTCGTGTCCTCAGAGTCATGGCCACGTCACGTCGAACCACGTGGTCTTGTGACGTTCGTAGGCGCGAGGTACAGGACACGCGACGCGGGTAGGTCGCTTCGCATGGCGAGGATGGTGATGGCCCGGGGGAGAGGGGGAAGGGGAGAACACGAAAGAGGAGAGGGGGAGCGGAGAAACCGGACATGCGATAAACGCGCAGGGCAGCGCAAACTAGCGCATCCGCGTTACGGTGATCACGTGGACACCGTAGAGCCAACACCGGGAGGAGAAACTCATGACGTCATCGTTCAATTTCGCTCCGAGAAGTAAAAACAACCAAAACGTGAGAATGACGTAGTCATGCCTTTGGCGTAGTGGTTCAACGTTGGCCGCTCCAACCCCGTCGCATTGACTGCGCTGACGATTGCGCCTCACGTCGCACGCTAGAGTTGGCAGATTTCGGCGACTTGGCTCGTTTGAAAGTTTGCTGGCCAGTTTATTAAATATATAGACGGAATTAGATCGTAATATTTGACATGGGGTCTTCCTATATGATACTGAAGAGGGCTGCATAGTTTTCTAAATATCAAAAATGAAGCGGAGTTGCCCTTTAATGGCTGACCAACTACACGCTGTATAAATATCCCCACAACCCAATTTTTTTTTCCTTAGTGAACCTTTCCCCATTTCTTTATTTAAAAAGGTATGCGCTAAAAGTATGTATAACAGCCGTCTGTTAGCTTCGTCCAAGCAGCTACTGTGTCGCAAGACCTAAAGCACCTATGGCTAGAGCAGACCTCAACTGGGTACCAGAAAAAAACAAAAAACACTCAACGTCTTTTGGGCTACAAAATTCTGCGATCTGTAAAGTGAGTGCTGTTAGCAGTGAGTACCTGTATTAATCTTTTGCAGTTTATTCAATGATCTTTTGCCTGTATCCTCTTTTATCCCTCCTGCTTGTTACCAACTGCAGAGTTTGCCTTCCTGAGTCACCCGTGCGCAGGATGACCTGGTGTGCAAGGTGACAGAGGAGAGGGTGCCTTTCTTCAATGCCCCGCTTGTACTTGGAGAACAAGCAGCAGATCGGCAAAGTGGATGAAATCTTCGGCCCCATCAAAGACTTTGTATCCTTTACTGCTGTTGCTGTACATTGTATTACTGTCCGTGATTGACGCCATTTTCTTAACAAAAGCCGTAGTATGTGTCTGTCCAAGCTTCAGGAGGATGTCAAGGCCAAGCTCCTTCAATTCAAAACAGAAGGTAAGTGTTGGTTCGGCTAACAAAAAAAAAACAGTGTAGCTATGTCTTCCAGCTGCAGCATACAGTAGAATCCATTAAAGGGAAGCTGAAACACTTCTTGGAAAAAAACGTGTTAGAGGTGAATTCTGGCGTATTTTTATCCCATGAATCTGAATATCACGTTAGTTTTCCCCCGAAGATGTAACTAAACGCGAGAAAACCTCCGACCAGTTGTGACGTCGTGCCAGGATCTTTGGGCCGCCAAGCGCATGTCGGCTCGCGTGGACAGCACGTGCCATGGCAAGCTTGTCAGGTTTTGCCTCGTTTCTGACCTTTCTGAAAATAGCAAGAGTGGACGTGCATAGCTTTGATCAGCGCTGAAGATGCGTGACACCGGAGATTCCAAAGACTCCCAATATGACATCATGCCCCGGGAAGGAGGGGCTTCAGCGGTACTTTGAAAAATTTCTGCAGCCTCAAGTGAACCAAACTGAAAAATAATCTCGATATTCGTGATCCTGGAGGTCAAATGACGATTTAAGTGTTTTTCCTGAAATACAGAACCGCTACAGTTTTTCTTTAAAGGGGTCATGAAACGCTTTTCCAACTTTCTCTCTGTTTGGCTTTCCTCTCAACTCATAAATCGAGCATTCCACCAAACAGTTCAGAAGACGAAAAGAGGGGAAGCCCTCTTGCTCGGACTCTCGTTTGTCTAATCCGGAAACATCCATTCTCCCCTAGAAGATTAGCCCGTCGCTCAAAAATTCAGACAAAAGTTGCTTTCCCCACCCCGTTCACCCCGAAGCTGACAGTGCTGTGGAAGCTACGTGCTCCTTGGGCCAGCCACCTTTTGCCACGTGGTACGCTCCTTCCGCGCATAGCTCGCACGCGCAAGAGAATGAGGGTCAGGTGATGAAAGGGAGGCGACTGATTGGTCCGGCAAGCGCGTACCTTCCTGCAATGTCAGCTTAGGGGTGAAGGGTTGAAGTGAGGTCCGGCTTCGTGTGACGTCAGTTTGGACCCGGTAACGCGCTTTTGGGACCCGCGGATGTATGACAGTCAAAAGGCAAAGAGCTTACGAGGGGGAGGAGGTACGAAATAGTCCGCTGTGTTTTCAAATTTTCGCCCTGACAGTCAGGCTTTTGACTTTCTACCTTTTCTTTTGGCCCACTGAACGATGTGCTATTAGTAAAATCCCAATCTAAAATGATTCATCCCAACCCAAAATTCGTTTTTCATGGGACCTTTAAGGTGTAACTTTTTTGACAAATGGAGCTTTGCGTGATGTTTGTTTGCTGTCATGTCTTCAGTGCACTCTTGTCTTATAAGCAGAGAAAGTTTTGCCTGGTTTCTTGTGGAGTTGTATTCTAGCCAGTTGTGGAAGTATATTTTACAATGAACCATCCAAAGTGGAACATATAGGTAATGTGGTGTCCCATGGGCCTGTTGCACTTCGGCCAGGGCGCAAGAGCGTCCACAAGACGCGATCATGTAATGTTGGCTTCGGCGTCTGCAAGGTGCGTCCATAAAGGCAGCGTTGTAGCATTCAATTATTTATGAGCCAAGTTCAAATGCCAGCATCTGTCAATGTCTGTTCATGTGCGTTTAAAGAAAAAATGTACAGTTTGTGGCTTTGGCGTTTATCGAAATGCCAAGAATGCATTCCTCTCGGCTGTTTTGTTCACGCTTTCTTTCATAGCACCTTTCAGCAACGTGAGGAAGAGTAAGAACACTCAATCGAAACGAGACCTAAAGATATTCGACTTTCCTCGCAGGGCACCGCTTCAAAATTTGAGAGCTACAGAGAGCCTATTGTCTGGTAACCTGCAGACAAAGCAGGAGAGGAGTTAGGTGTGTTTCTGTGCAAAGGAGCTTTCATGCTAAGGTGCACCCAAAGATGTTGACCTTAATCTGCAATGGCAGCAGTCCACAGTTTGGACGTCAAACTAAGCTGACCGTCGTCTCAAATGCTTGCAGTTCTTCATTGACCCCAACAAGCTGATGCCACTGCAGCGTTTCCTTCCTGGAAACCAAAACCGGGTTGGCAAGCGAGGAGCTGGAGGCAGAGTGTCGAGCCCCGTTGAACTTTTTTCTGTAGTGGTCCGAGATGTACAAGACTCCAACTTGTTAGTTTGCATTTGGAGGTTCTACTTGTTGCGTGCAACCAGATACGACAGTGGTGGACATGGACATCTGTCAGCTAGCTAGTTTGAAGGTGGACCTGGGAGATTGGGTAACCAAAGATGGTGCAGGAAGCAGAAAGAAACCATGATCTTTGGTCTGCATGTCGGTCCAGCCAATGTAATCATTGTGCTTGGGACTGGTTATGCAGGACATTTTATGCTGGGCCTTGTGGCAAGATTTGTTAATGATCCGATTAAAATCTGGCAAATAGTTGTTGTGTTGTGCTGTAGTTTGAGTCATTGGATGGTGACAGGGTAGAGAACCTTGCAATCCTTCGTTTAGGTTTCCCGAAAGCCCGTGCATCGAGGCGACATTAGAACGAGACCAATGTGTGCTGCTTCACATGTCCTGGCGCATGTCCAACCTAGAAAGCTAGAAGGATGCCAGTGAAGCTGACTGAGCTGATGATGTCAGTGTTGCTGCAGTTGAAAACTGATTATTATTGAATTTCCAGGCACTCAAATATAATTACGTGTACCTTGTGTGCTATATTCTGTTTCAACAGAACTAGGCAAAGGTGAAAGCTCCGACCCCAATGAGCCAGTCAGGCGTCAAAGCAGCGTCGTGCGACGGTGTGCTGTTCGAGTATTCCTCCTGTGGAGAGCTCTCTCGCTGCTCTGCTCCGTCGCTCTAATAGACTTTTCCGAAAAATCCCTGCAGACCTTGCAAAGAGGGAAATGGCAGGGCTGTTTGGATGTACGCTCGTGCCGGCTCGAACGCTTTGTGTATCCTGGCGGCGTCTTAATTCATTCTTCCTTATCGTTAGGAGCTCACAGCGCATAAAAAAATTAAGCGAACGAGGAAAGAAAGTTATTACATACTCTGTTTTGCTTTCCTTCCACCTTCTCTGCATTCTGAAGTCAAAACTGTTCACACCAATGTCAACTTCATCTTTGCTTCTTAGATAATTTCACGTGCCATACATCTGAATGTCACAATGCGTAAAAGTAGACGCTGGGGACACCACATATTTCCAGAGAGGTCTATTGGCTTACGGGGCCGTAGGCCCCATCCTGCTCAAACAGAGCATAGGCTTCACTGCTCGAACGGCTCCATTGGCATCAGCATGGTCAACTGTACATTCAGCCCGAGCAGATGATGTACTAGAACTGGGGAATATATTCACCTTGTATTCTCAAAGTTCAGGTCTAACCATACTAAGATCTGTAATGGGTTGCCAACATCGGGAGAGTAGTGCCTTCTATCTTTAGAGGTCTGATCCATTCCTTGTTGTCTCTCCAACAGGTGGCAGAGGCGGATTTGGAAGAGGTGGTGGAGGAGGCTTCCGCGGCGGCAGGGGTGGCTTCGGAGGAAGAGGGGGAGGGGTGGCTTTGGAGGCAGGGGAGGTGGAGGAAGAGGAGGGGTGGCTTTGGGGGCAGAGAGGGGGATTTGGGAGAGGGGGTGGAGGGAGGGTTCAGGGGCCGCGGAGGCCGTTCTTTCAGGTCCTGATTGTACATTCTACCAGAGCCACTGCCATTGTATAAAACCCTGCCTGTGTCACCTGTTTTTATATAGTATAAAAGAACTTTTGACAGTGTCACTTTTTGTGTCTGCCTCGTTGCACGATGCCAAGCTTGTGACATTTTGTAGTGGATGGATGGACCAATCTATGGTATTGGCTGCCATAAATGGTAATAGCGACCACATATCACAAATCTTGGATACCCTTTAACTTTACCCAAATCTTCTTCCCCTTTTGTATATTTCTGTTGCAGCACTGGCTAAGAAGTCATCTGCTGCAAAAAAAAATTATCTTTAGGCTACAGGGAGAAAATGGTACTACAGTCCAACCCGACAATATCGAACCTGTTTAGATCAAATTATTCCTTATATTGAACAATTTTTGTGCACAGTAATGTTACAGTGATAATATATAGCAAAAATTATGGTTACATCGAACAAAAATAGCAGCCGCTACCGATATATCGAACTGCCAAGAGCACCGTTTTGCTCTGCAAGCTGGCTTTCCCCAACGCGAGCAGCCGCAATGGGCAGGAAAAAAATCCAGCTTGCTTTGCTAGCTGGCTTTTCCCCAATGCAGCTGCCTGCCTTAGGGGAAAGCCAACTTGCAGAGCAAAACGGCGCTCTGCAGGGAAGGTGCTCCTGCTCGGACATGCTCCGTGCTTTCAGCATAGTTCGGCGCTAATGCGCGAATATAGAAGGCAGCGGCCTCAGCATTTTGGAGTCCGTCGATGGCGTAGAAATATATAGTTATCGCGGATGCAATGAAGAAAAAGCAGCAGGAGATGCAAGACTATTTTATTGTGTAATATGTCAGCAGAAAGTGGATTTTTGAAAGTCAAATTCATTAAAACTTGTATCGAATTACACGATACATCAAACTAATTCCCCTTTTTTTTTTTAGAGTTCGATATAAACAGGTTTGACTGTAGCATAGGTAATTATGAAACAGTTATTTCGAGGCTGGTAAAGCTTGGATACAACTCTCAGTCTCGTACGAAGGTGGCACATGGTCTACATAACTTGCTTACCAATTTTGGTTTGCATTCAAAACAGATTGATCTATGAAGCTGCAGGCTGGCATGTATTGCTATGCAAGCAATTGTGGTTTTTGTGGCAACACCATAAACATTGTTCATTAATGGGTACCCCTCAGATTTCAGTCACCCAGACAATTGTAGAGGAAATGCTCCGAAACATCACTTGTGCAATAAAATTAAGAAAAATAGGAAATTAACTTAGCAAGCTGAAATTTTCCTTAGAAGTGGGGTTCAGTAACCAATTTCATTTGGCAAGTAATGGATTGCTGGAGTAGAGCTACAAAGAAAATATTTACTTGATCTGTTGAGTCTGCAGTGGGTAACGAGAGAGAGGGAAAATAAATTATTGTTTTTGAAGATGGATTATTTGGCACACATTATTGGCAGCTCTTGCAAAACCTTTACCAACCTTCTCGTAGCTTTATGTTTTAAATGGTAGGTGCTGTGAATTTATTCTGCAGGCAGAAACAAACTGCCTACTTTCACAACTTCTCGCCGAAGTCACTCGATGGATGCTGTTAGCTTTGCTGGAGTTATTGGTACATTCCAAAAAAACTAGCCAGTAGCTTGATACAGTCTAAGCTCATTATAACAGACCTTGATTTTGACCAAGATTTCGGTCTGTTGTAAAGGAGTATGCTTTATGCAGATATGAAGTTCAGTCAATGGTACATAGAGGAAACCAACCAAACTTCACAAATCGGTCTGTTATATCCAAATGTCTGTTGTAATGAGCTTACACTGCATGCATTATTCTTCTGCGACTGTTAGCCATTACCTAGAAAACAAGGAGCTTATCAGCTTGGACCATGTACACTGCAACACTCAATAAAACAAACAAAATTATTTTTTTTTTAATGGAAAGGTTGTTGGCAGAATTGTTAATGTGATGTTAAGTGTTCATCCTGGGGCCTAAACTGTACAGTTCGGTGCCCGCCGTTGTAACCTCATCAGAGGATAAACGATTTATTTCAGCGAGAGCTGCGTTAAACCATGTCCGGCCGTCGGGAGATTTGGTGAGCCAACGCTCAAGACACGAGAGTTTATGCACAGGCCGATGGGTGCCCCCGATAATGGCCACAGCTGTCTGCTGCACCTGCCAATAAATACCCTTTTAAAGTAAAATGCACAAAAAATTGCCGATGATGTGTATGCACTAACAGAGTCGCACAGTGAACCTCGGTTTCGTATCCTAAAATGAAACTGAGCAACTCGGAGCAGGGTCTCAGAATGTGTATACTTAGTTACAGAAATGCACAAAAATTTACACTGGAAGCACGGCCGGGTGACGCAAACCCCATGGTTACAGGTCGTCGAAACGCAAATGTTGGTTTTTCTTTTCCATGAGCTTCTGGGCTTTTGCAATCACCTGCAATATAACAAGAACCGAGAGACATTACGAGAGATTCACTGTGATCTACGATAATTCACAAGGCCGAGTTACAAGCTATTTAACGGTAGTCCTCACATTATAATGTTGCGCGTAATCTGCTGAAGCCATTGATTCATTTAACACATCCCTAAAATCGACACTTGTAATCACAATTTGATTATGTATTAATGAAGTTACATACTATGGGGGATGTCTTGCGCAAGGACTGAGTGAGGTCTCTTGTTAAACAGTGAACTCCCTACCCATTAATTTCCACAATCTGCACCAGTTAGTTGACAAATTTCGTATCGGCTTGTCGGCTGCTAATCGTTTTCTGCACCAAGGAACTCCGTCAGCATTGTCTGGGACACCTTGTTACACGTTTCAACCGTAAAATAAACCTTTGAAATATGATTTCAGCATCTCCCTCATGCAAAGGCACAAACGATGAAACACTCTCTATTATTCCTATTGGTGCTGTAGCACTAAACTCGCCTTCTCCACACCCCTCTTCTTTTGTCTTGTTTTCTGGCTCCGCCGTGTCTCTCTGTCTTGGTTGATTTTTTCCCAGTAAGCCTTTTCTTCTTCTCCTGCAACAGTCGGAAACGGCTGATTAAGGATTGAAGCATGTGACGCAAAAATTGGTTTCTACGGTCTGCTTTAGGATGGAAATAATGTTCCTTTAAACATTTGCAACTGAGAACTGTCCACCGTAACATCCCGATCCAATGCCCATTCCGAAAACATCCTAAGTTGATTTCCAAAAGAACACAGAAACATTGTCTATCCATTAGAAGTCTGCCACAAGCTGCCTAAAGCCCAAAAAGACGTGGTGGTAGAAAACGTTTTAAAACACCCAGAAATAATTAAAAAGAAAACATGCATGGCCACTTAGATCAAGAAAGCTAGATTACCATAGAATACCGCGCGTCTGCCCATTCTACACTAAGCGCCCATTCCCAAATTTGTAAGATCTGATAAAATATGCACAGTACATTGATATGTAAAATTGATGACCGGACAAGTGCTCATCCGCCATTTTTTTCACGATTATCTCTAACTTTTGAGTGGGCACTTGCCCGGTATTTTACGGTAAATCCTTCTCCTACCTCCATAAAGTACTCTTTTTTTTTTTTTTTTCCTGTTTGGCAAGTGAGGACAAGCACATCAGTGAGGAGTGAGGAATACTGTGACTCCTAGGGCCCTAATAGGGCTTGCACATTTGCATCTCGTGACAAAAAAGAAGTGGCAATGAAAGCTGACCTCCCAGCAAGGACAGCGATCCACAGAAGGACTCCTTCTCGGTGCTGACAAACTTCTGCGCGCTCTCTGCGTCGGCGCAGCGCACATAGGCCACGCTGTCCCCCTCCATGACGTCCACGTAGGCCACATTGGCCAAATGGCGGATGTTGTTCTGGAAAAGCAGACAAAGATCCAGCCATCGGTTGGGTTGCTTTGGGGGCCCACGTCGGTGCGCCTAGAGCTGCGGTTGCACTGTGAGTACATCATACAAAAGACGGTCTGCAGAAGACACTGTCCGAGGTGCATTTCTTCGTAGGACGGTCCCATCACATTGGTCATATGAAGGCTGTTTGCAGACGATGTTTGAAGCATGTGTGAAGCGGATGTGCCTGAGGAGTGTCCGCAGGTAATTCTGTCATAATGTCTGCAGCAACACTGTGTCTTTTGTACGATGTACGAGCGTTGTGACTGCAGCTTTAATGTATGTACATGTCTCAAGGCGGGGGCATTGGACCATTTCGTGTTGTGACCCTTCGTCTTCTTTGGTCTGGAGCAAGTGAGAGAGAACCTGCCGGCTCGAGAACCTAGACCCATGTTACGGCGGCATTTGGTTCATGCCATTTCTTTGTACGTTTTCCATGATCGCATGCCATTGACGTCGCACGCTACAAAAGGGCGACACCACCCTGAGAAGAAAAACACTGAGGCACTCTGGTCCACGTCGCACTTTGAGACATATTCTAATAGGCTTTGGAAACGCAAACAACAAAAGACCGAGCAAAAAAAAAAAAAAATGTGAGACATGTTTGAAAGAGATTTGTTGCTTCCTGCTGAAAAGCGGGCAGCAACGAACTGAACTCTTTTGGTGGCGATACGTAGAAAAGAATGGTTGCTTCCCTGCCCCCCTCGAAATCGTTTCATAGGGAGGTGGATAAGTTAGTGATCTATGATTGCGTCTCCCATCCAAAAGCAAGCCTCGGCTACCAGACGGCCCTTCCGGTCCATGCCGCGTCGTAACGAGCAAAATGGCGGCACGCCTAGTGGGACGGCGGGCATCTCACCTTGAACTCGGTGGCATTAGAGACTGGCTTCTCGGTGGAGAGCTTCACGATGACGCCCGGCCGGAACTCCAAGGTGACCGGAGCAGTCTGCGGTGGCGCTTCCGTGTCCATCGCTTCCCCGCCTCGCTCCGGCGCTTCTCTGGGGACAGCTAATGCGCCGGGGCTCCTGCCTCCGGGCGAGTGGCACTGCCTCGGAGAATATGCGACGGCAGAGTGGCTGGGCAGCAGCGAGCGCTTTATCTGCGCCATGGTGGCCTTCTGCAGCGCCAGGTACTTGTTGCGCAGTCGCTTCCATTCGGCCCTGATGAAAGCGTAACAGCTTTGAAACTCTCGAATCGCTGCTCACAAAGGAAACCTAAAAGCTGCGCAGTTTACGAGGGTAAGGCGTAAAAATGCATGATTATGTGGAGACCAGAGACAAAATGTTTGCCCCTTTCCCGCACCACCACGGCGAAAGCGGTGGTGACACGAAATCTATTGTCTGTTGCTTTGCGGATATGTTGCAGAGAGGAACTTGGTACGGACCTTGCGGCTCGACGGCGCAAACATCAGTCTCTGAAAAAAGTTCTGCCACCCATAGGAGTGGAACGCGAAGCCCTTGCGGTCGCATGCCCAAACTTTAACCCCGTCTCGTGTCCTCAAAGGCGTGTGTTGGTTCTTTTCACCCCTTGCCTCCACAATGCACTCTCATAAGTGCATCCAATGCTTCCCAGATAAAAGGGTGATGCTGCCAGATTTTCTTTGTTGCCTACCAGAGGTCAGTGCAAGTTTCAGCGTTTGGCCGGGACTTGTGTTCTGTCAGCGAAAACACGAGCTCTAGCCGAGCACTGACGCAGCGCTTGTGTGACACTCCTCATTTACAAGAAGGAAATGGCTTGGAGCCAGCCATATAATGCATTCTGTATTAACAAATTTGTAACTTCTCGGTTTTTAGCTGGCATGCAGAGTTGTATGGTCACACTATCTTAATGTGCTTCCCCAGCCAATGGATCGTGCTTGAACTATCCTTTGAGTTGCTTTGACGACCCATGCATCACAAATGGGTACTTACTTTGGCATCACCAGGAGGGTTTGTTTTTCCTTCGTTTCCGACTGTCGAGGCTTCTTCTTACGCTTGCGCTTCTTTTTCTTGGTGGATTGCACACTGGCTGCAGCTTCCTTGTTCTCTTCGACGTCCGAGCTCTCCGCCTCGGTCGTGGACTTCTCTTCCGGCGCCTCTGCCTCCGCGGGCCGAGGCTCGGACTTGGGAGCGTCGCCCTTGTCTAGTTTCCGCTTCTTTGTGGGCACTAGGTGGCAAATGAGAAAAGAAATCCTAACGATCTGGAACACCGTCGTCCCATCACCTCGGATCTTTATGACAAAAGTCACAGGGGCACACAAATGTGCAGGAGAAGAAATTTGCCAGAGACATTTCCAGGGTGTCTAGCAAATTATTATTTTGAAACTCCCTGACTTTTCCAAGTTTTCCCTGACAATTTCGAGTGAAATTCCCTGACCACTGTAGAGGCGGGTAAATATATAAGACCATTACAACACAAGGCATTGAGCACTGTGAGGATTATTTTGCAATGGCTTAATCCAACGTGCATATCCCAAAATATTGGGTTTGTCCAGTCCGGATTAAACAAGCACTTTCTTGTCGCCGATATCGTCAGTGAAGAGGCCACTTTCGGAAACACAATGGAAACACAATGAAAACACAACGCTCAACCACACACGTCAATAACCAAATGGCAGCATGGCGGCATAGCCGCCATACTGCCCACTTTCGGATACTTTCAGCTTAAGGCCTGGACTGGATTGGGGTCTGCGGCTTTCTCATTTGTTACTAAATCTAGCCTGTTGCTAGATCTAGCCAAGTGTCGTGCCCTCAATTCAATCCAATCCAATCAAAGACTTGGACTGGATTTGCCAGCTGTTCCCTTTGCATCGGGTAGCACACTCCACATAGGGTGAGCAGAGTCCGCGCTCCGCTCCAAGCAGAATTCGTTGCCTATTTTTCAGCCCCCAAGTCCTCAAGTGTTTGCTTAAGGCACTCGATGGCGTTTCGGCTCATTTTTCCCGACTAGGCTGCTTTTTGACAATATCCCTGACAATTCCCCAATTCTTCCCGGTAATTTAAATTTCCCTGACAATTCCCGGTTTTCTTGGTCGCATTTCACTCGGGTGTGATTTGTTCGATGACCAAGTTTCAGAAACCAGTCCTTATCTTGGGGCACAAGTATGTCTCTGTAAAAATGTCTGTTTCTGTCAAAACTAGGAGCTTTGATAGAAACAGGTGTCCAAATTTTCTGACCAAACCAAATTTGAAAATTTCCATCTGTTGTTTGGGGCAATAGGAGAAATGTTGCTGTATTTCTGGGCCGTGACATACACATGCGACTGTGTTAGCCACTGCTCTGTTCTTGAGTTTAAACAACACTACACCATTGGATATGGCTCGCAATAACAGTGGAAGTTATATCCGACAGATTATCTGTAAAGATTGCTCACAATAAAAATGGCTTCCATGTGCCTATTGGTGACGCTCGACTTGGAGATTTCAGAATTTGACAGAAAGGATCTCGGATAATAGCTAAGTTCACAATAAAAAATAAAATCCCCAGAAAACACATTCCTTTAAATTATACCAAAAATGGACTGAAATCCTGAAACCCTATTTATAAAATGTCTTTTTAAGAGTTTCAACAATATTTTGAGGCAATTATTTTTTTACATACATTTTTAAAAGGCTAGCAATGTTACAGGTGCCACTGAGCTCTGTCCAAATACCCATTTCTTTTCTTATATTTCTACTTTTTGTCCTACAATTTATTTCACATTTATTTTTCTATGCACCCAATCATTGAACTAAAAACATTACACTGTGACCAACATCCGCATTTTTAATCTGTAAAAACCTGCTTGCTTTGGCTTAAAAGGAACTTATTGTGTCGAGTCAGCACAGCAAGAGGCAAGTTGACCAATGCACAAGTCAGCAACAAACCTCCTTCTTGCTCTACATCTTGCTGGCTTTCACTTGCACAGTCTTTGAGTGGAGCACTTTCATCTTCCCCTTCCTTCTTTGTACTTTGGTAGCCAAAATGCTGAAGAGAAATGAAGTGATGCAACACAATCAATTTAAGCATCAGTGGCATTATTAACAAATCTAGCTTTTCTAGGTGATTTATTTATTTATTTCAATACCTTCAGGGCCAACGGCATTACTGGCAACCCGCTATTCAGGGGACTATGTGATGCACCTTAGAGGCTTCAAATTAGTGGTCATAGTGAACTGGGCAAATTACCTATAGTGTTCTATGCTAATTCAATTAGTGGTACTGTAAAGGGGCATTTATGCAGGCTCAATATTCTGCGAATTTCAGAAAGTGTGGGTTTTGGGAATAATTCGCATGTACAAAAATGTTGCGATTTAGAGTAATATGCTATTTATTCGTTACCGTGGGGTGATATATTTGCAAGACCAATTTTTTACAATATTTTTAAGTCATGGCAAAATTTTAAGTCATGGCAAAAGGTAAGTTGTATGTGGTACGTGGCTGGCAACTGTTCGGGGAGCTTCCAGGACTCGGTTCCACATTTCAAAGGGATACTGCAATGAAATTCTAGCGCCTATTTTATTGTCTAAATGTCAACTACGTTCTGACCACACCAAGGAGACACCAAAAATGCTCGAAAAGACACCAAAACACCAAAACATTATTTAAAAGAAAATAAACCGAACGTCGTTTCGTCACTATGCACTTAAAAGCAGCACCGCTCCGCAGAAGTATGGCGGCAAGCTGCGTGCACGCGAGCCCCGCGAGCCAGATCTTCCTTCTCTCCTGGCCTGTTCAACACTTGCAAGGAGCAGGGAAGGGCAAACAAAAACAGCCAGGTTGTAACACGTTGACGACACCGAGTGGCAGAGCTCATAACCACGGCAGCCCCCAAGCAGCTTTGCCCGTGCTGGACCAAGTGACGTGGCGCCTGTGACATCAGTTGGCCCAGCTCCCGTGATGCATCGCGCTCTTCAATGGCTGATCTCCGAGCTCTCGCTGGAATCTGTCCTTTGAAGCGAAAAATATAGCCATCCGTTCAAAGTACAAGCGTGCAACTGTCATTAGCAGATTGAGTTGATCATGTTCAACTTATTTCCGAACGTGAGAGGTACATTTTAAGTTTCGATTCAGCATATCCCTTTAAAGACATACGGAAACCAAATTCTTGAGCTTATTTCTTTCCTCCAACATGACGTAGGTAGCAGTAGAACTTCAAAACCATCAATATTTCATTGGAAAAAGTAAGAACATATTTTAAACTGAGTTAGACGATAACCGGAAACCACCTGGTTGTTGGTTATGAAGCTCCTACGGAATGTTGTGCCGGCATCGGCCTCCAACGGCGGCGCCACTATATGAGAACTACGCTCACTAGCACAAATTACCTAGGCCAGAACGTAATACTGAAGGTTTAGTGAAGAAAGCCAAAGCACGGTTGGCCACCTTGGATTCACTCCGCTAGCCAATCGCTTCCTCATTCTTTGACATCACTGACATCAGGGGTTGATGAACTATATTTTTCAACATGGAGCTGATGGCGAGCGCTGCCGTCAACATCGTTCTCGCCGAGGGACTCCGGCATCTCAAGGTGACCCGGGTTTACGTAGCAGAGCTGTCCCGGTATCCGCTTTTGTGCACAGTAGTTTCTGCGCTATGATCTTAGAATTCAGCGATCGTCTCGCCGTCCAACCTGGTCGCCGTCGACGTGCTAAGTGCCCCCCATTGGACGATCACGTAAGCCTCGTTGGACGAGACCAGCAAAAGCAATGCCGATCGCTTCTCTTTATTCGTTTTGTGTTCGCCTCTGAGACAATTTGCATTGCAAAATCGTACCGATGCGAGTGTTTGTTCGTGGTAGTTTTTGAGTGACGATGTGAGAATTGTACAGTCGTGTTTCCTGTGCTCTGTGCCTTCGCTTGAAAAATCGCTTTTCATCGGGACGAGCGCAAGCTTCCTCTACGCCGATGCCTTCCCTTCGTTCGTTTAGTGAACGTTGCAAAATCGTCGTTGTGTATGTGTTTCTTCGTGGTGGCATGACAATGCTGCAGTCAAACCACTGTCGATGCGATACGCCGCATGAAATACTCGAGCGATGCCACCGCCGTGCTGCCCCACCAGACTCTGCCTGCTTCCCTGCTCGCTTTAATAAATGAAGGATGCCAACTGGTATGGTGCCATCAAAGCAATATTTATTTATCCGTGAAGTTGGTGCCCTCGCTGAGTCTGGTCGTTGTGATCAGTTGGTGGTAAATCAAGTAATTAGCAATTGCCTTGTCCTACTATTGTCACGCATTATCCTGCCGTCACCTTAGACAATATGAGGTAGGAAATCTACCAGCATCTTGCCTTGTGCGATATAATAGAGGTACTGTAGTCGCTTCGTGACGATGTCGTCCCGTTCAAGGAGCAACGAACTCGCTGCCGAAACAGACGTCGCCGATGTCTCTATATTGGCCAAGTCGCGGAGCAGACGACGCACTATGTGTTGTCGTAGCGCGCACGACTCCGCCGGCTCCACAATCTCCCGGTGATATTTTACAGCCCTCGAGCACTCTGACTAAGTGAGGTAGTAACGCATTGACGCCACCAAGTGTCAACGCTCACAACTACATTACGCTTGGCCCTAGAGAGGCCGATGACGTCACGAGCAAGTCGCGGGAGCAACGGATATTCCGAGACGCACCGTGCTTTACAATGGCCGATTTTTGAGCGCTCGCAAGAATCTAGCATTTAGAACAAAAAATACAGCCATCCCTTTGAAACACAAGCATGCAATTGTCGTTAGCAGATAAAGTTGATAATTTATAACTTATTTCTGAACGTGAGATGTATATTTTAAGTTTCGATTCAGTACCCCTTTAGGACTATTCACAGCAGTGATTTGTTCGACGCTCTCAAAATTGTGGGCACAATGTTAAATCATGGAAGTGTGTATGGATACCTGGCAGACTTTGTCGACTTCTTCGGGGGACGAGAATTCCACAAAGGCAAATCCCTTGATCTTGCCATTGTGCCGGTAACGTGGCAAGCTCACGTACAGCACCTGCCCATGCTTGCTGAAGGCAGTTTTCAGCCAGTTGTGATCAGCATTCAGTGGAATTCGCTCGACGTACAGGGTGCAGTCATCCACGTCGTGCTTGTATTCGAGCTTAGTGACGCGTTTTACTCTCGTCTTTTCGTCGTTCAGCTGAAACGACAACAATGCACCAAGCGGCACCTTTTTGAAAAGTGGAAAGTGAGAGTGAGCCGCATAGATCGTTCGTACGGAAAGCCAAGCTGCAATTTTGGTCCCAAGCACAATTTACTGGTCCCACAACAATAGGATAAAACCCGAGAAGTGAGATTGAATTAAAACTGATACAACCTTGACAACAGCAATTACATCCTGTAGGAAACATTTGCAAGTGATGGCAAATGCACACCTATACTACCTTGCACGTGACGTCATATGGCACCGTACCAGCCGCCATTGCACCGTACCATTTCTGTACCCGTATCTTCGTCAGCATGCATTTCGCACCATCGAATTATGTCACATTCAATTGGGGCGCACCACACCGCACCGCGCTGCACCGACGGACGCGTCGCGTTCAAATGGTCGTGTCGGTGCGGCTGCACTACGTTCATTTGGGACTTCGTGCGGCGCACGCACCGGCGCGTTGCTGCACCAGCTGCACCGTCGAAAGGAGACCGTGCAGCTTCGCGCACTGCGGGCCGGTGCGGCCTTGAGTTAACGCTCTCCGCCTCCTTCGTCACCTTCTTTCCCTCGCTTCGTCTTCCTCGTCTCGGTAATCATGGCGGCTCGGAAGACTCTCGCTAGATGGCGCGCGCCGTCGCCCCCATTCGCGGAGGATTTTGTTCAATGGTCCACCCGTTTATGTTTTGCCCTTGAAGTGACCGCGCCAAGCGCGTTGCACGGTGGAATGCTTCGTGTTCACTTGGTAGTGCGTCACGAGCTGCACCCGCGCTCTGGCGTGGCCTTGGGGGCAGCATTTTCTCTGTGCTGCGTGCGCCCCAATTGAATGTGACATAAGTTCTTCTCGGCGAGGCTTGGCGGGAAAAGGAATTTGCTGGTGCCAAATCTATGCCGCAGAAGGTACGGGCACCGGAGCATGGTCCGGAGCAATGGCGGCTGATGTGACGTCAATGCATGCCATGTATAAGGCATACTACCTTAGCGACAGAAATTCCAGCAATTTGAATGCTCCATCTTTAGAATGTCCAGCAATGCTGTTAGAGCCAGTGGATTTTCTCTGGTACCTTACGCAGCAAACTGAAATAAGTAAATCCTCGCGGTTTTGCAATTGCAAAACCCTGCGGATGAAACTTCCCATAGTTCTAAAACTGCATATTCGGTTTCTCCCGAAACTTTTTACGCATTTCTGTTGCTCGGTGGTGCTTCATGTGAAACACTGGTAATGAGAATGACAAATCACCTTGAGAATTTCCGACGACTCTAGGGCTGTCGCGATCACCTTAGCGTCATTGGTGAAGCTCTGGATCTTGTGAAACGTGAGGAAGACCTCCAGATCCACATCTAAATAAAAATTAAAAAAAATTAATCAGTAAACGCGCCACTGGCTCCTGCGCGGACTTTGGTGGATAATCTTATACTCACAGCCTTCTTCATTTTCTTGCACCAGTTCGCCCATGAATCTGTCCTTGCGGAGGTTTGCGTCGCTGAAGTAGAATTCCATCTACAAAGCGAAAGGTAGGGCGCAAGTTAGCGGATCGACCCGGAGAGTACGACCGAGGCTGAGATCGCAAACAGTTTCTCCTAGAATTACAACAGTGACATTTCTCATCGGCACATCAGGATTACAAAGCGATGATCCAATAACGGTGGCGACATAACCATTGGGATATGCGTAATTACCTGTTCTCGAATGCCGTTAAAAAGCTTCTTCTTTCGCCTGCGCAACTTTCTCTTTTCCATTCTGCCGGCCGGACTCTTCGTGTCGGTTATCGTCACAGCGGAGTTGTCTTTCGGTTTTTCCCCCATGTTCGGCGGTCAGTTCATCACCGTTTGTAGAGTATATTCTGGTAACTCAGCAAAGCACAAACGATTCAACCGCCTCGTCCCCTCAGAACTAAATTCACTGACCATACGCGCAAAATACAAAAAAAAAAAAATACAGAGCCAGCCAAGAGCCAAGCCAGCCAAGCTGGTTCAAAGCTGGCCAAGCCCAATCCACTAAGCAGCCAACGGTTTTGCGCCGATCGCGCCGATCTCTTTTCGATCGGCGGTGCGGCGCCGGATATTCGGCGGCAGCGGCAGCAGACATTGGCGCGTAATTCAAAGTTGGGGAATCTCCTTGGCTTTTGAAGCGATCCCAAAGGCGCTCGATGCGCGTGTCTTTCTGGGATATCTGCCTCCAAAAACCACCGTTTGTTCTCTCTCTCTCTCTCTCTCTCCATCAAGAGAATGCCCCGTTACTTGTGTATGTCGTGTCGACTTACCTTTACAGCGCAGTTCAGTCAAAAAAACAAATCAAATGCTCATTAAAAAAAAAAAAAAGAATTCTTTTTACGTACGACTGCGGGGGCTGGTTCTGAAACGTTTTGACAAAGCGGCTGTAATACAAACTGTCAATTTCTTTTATTTTTTTATTTTTTTAGTAGCAAAAGTAAATTATGTATCGCCGAACGTTCACTTTTTGCCCAAACGTAACACTAGCGGTCTAAACCAGATTCACAGGTTTCAGCACTAACCATTATCTTATTCAAAAGTTGAAAGTGATTTTCTGAACATTTCAATGGGAAAAAGGAGCTATGTTGACCACCATTTTCCCATTGAAAATGTCATGAACAGTTAGTGTGGTTAGTGCTGAAACTTCTGGTTTGGTCAGCTGGCACTACATCTGGAAAGATAATGAATGTTCGGCGATGCGTAGTTTCTTTTTGCGGTTAAAAAAATGAAAGACGTTTAAAATCCCCTGTAACGCCGCATTAGAGCGCAGCTCTTGAGGAGGAGGAGGGGAAGGTACGGAGATGAGGCTGTGTCCCTCCTCCTCATCCGTACCCTCACCTCCTGCTCCCCTCCCATTTAGCGGGAAATTTCCCGCTAAATTTAGCGGAAAAATATTCGCCGCTAAATTAAACAGGATTTTGTTTCTCTAAATCTAGTACTGAATTTTTCCCGCTAAATATAGCGGGGAATTTTCCCGCTAAATTTAGCGAGGAAAACTTTCCACTAAATTTAGAGGGGGAAATCCGCTAAATCAAGCGGGCAATATTTCCCGCTAAATTTAGTGCGGAATTTTTCTCGCTAAATTTAGCGGAAAAATGTTTCCGCTAAATTTAGCGGAAAAATTTTAACACTAAATTTAGCGGGGAAATGTACCCATAATGCAATGCGCGGTGATGTCACACGTGACGTCACGTGTGAAGTCATTATGGGACAGGTCCCATAATGCAACATGCTGTTAAGCCGACGGCGATGCCGATCAAGCCGGAAACGGGCACCTAAGAGCTGTGCTCTAAAGACCCTGTACCATGCTCCTGGGCCCGTATATTCTGCAGCATATCATTTGGCATTATCGAATCTGTTCTTCTTGCCAAGGCTAGCCAAAAAGAACAGATTCAATGGTTCAAACTGTAGGCTGCAAAAGGTACGGACACAGGAGAATGGTACAGGGCAATAGCAGCTCGTACGGACGGTACGGTGCCATATGAACCGATATGGTCATGATTTTTACTTTATTTTTCTGCTTTTCGTTAATTGGCAATGGTTAGGGCAACTAGTGAAAATGTTTGGAGTGCAAGGAAAATTTATGAGGCGGAGTATCGGCTATCGTTATCAGAGAACGATCTAGCCCAACAATGCATGCCATACGCCATTTGCAATAAAAAGAATGGTTGAAAAAAAAAATCAGTTTTTTTATACATATATATGGGTGGTTTTATTTTACACGGGATCGGACATCAAACTTTGTTGGGCATTGGGCGTGACACGCGCGCATGCATCACCTCGCTCTAGAGCTTTGCATTTCCCTACTCGTGCAGCTGCATGACTACACTGCCTCAAAACGAGATACGCAAGATCGCGACGTTCATTCCGTGAGTGTCGCTTTCCCGCAGTGAACCTGTGCGCGATGAGAAGTCCACTCAACGGAGCTAACTAACCCACCCGAACAGACACGAACAAAAAGAAATATTACGGAAAATGAAAGTAGCATCAGTGTTTGACACAAATATAGAATAGAAAAGTATGTTAGTCGAAGCGATATCTTAGTCTAAAATCTTCCCACAAGCTAATCGCAATAAGCCGGCATGTGATGTTGATAACGTGACTAACTTTGGTAAAAATTCCTCATATTTTAATGAAATGTAGTATGATGCAACAGAGCACAGTTTGGCATAGCGACCACATCCTTGAATGCTGCTATGCGTGGACTGAAAAATTCACACAGAAAAGAAAGCTAGGTTTGTTTCAATAATTGTAAAAATACTAGGGCTGGGTGGCGATCAAAACTTTTAAGCTGAATAATCGCCACCCTTCAATCGATTAGTTGGTTTCGTTCATTTTTATGTATAACACTAAAATTTTTAAAAAGCCAAAATTAATTTTTTCTTTCCTTGCTGAATATATGATAAACCCCCAACATACAATTTTGATCATGAATCAAGTTTAATGTGTGGTTGAGAAGAGTTCAAACACACACACACATATTATTACTTCAGCTGCATGAGGCAAAGAGGTTTGCTGATATTCTCCGCCAAGAGTGAACTCCTTTGATTCTTTACAATAGTCTCTGCTGAACTAAACGGACACTTGCATGGCGTTGCAAAAGTTACAAATATTGCCCCTACAGTTTTCTTTCGTTTAAAATTTCTGCTAAAGTTCGCCCTTCATAAAGGTGTACTCATTCATCATTCATGTCTGAAAAGTGAAAGCATTTAATTTTTACTTTCCTTTGGTTCCTCAAAAGTTTACTGATTAACCAGTTAAAAAAAAACATGATCAAAGCATTACTCGATTAATCTGTATCTTAATTGATCAATTGCCCAGCCCTAAAAAAATATCAATAGTAACGTAGCAATAACCTGCAAATAAGCACCCTAAAATGTAGAGCAGTTTCTTTCGCAAGCGTTTTACGCATAAAAACAGGCAGAGAATATGCATGCATGTAGTTATCAAGGTGCTATCCTATGCATTTCTTAGTTCTCGCCTCTGTCCCCATAAATTGCAAACACCAAAACAAGGAATTTCATTTTATTTATTTTTATTATAACCCTTAAAAAAAACCTTAAAAAGAAAAAACAATTTTTTTAGACAGTTTGATTGGGACACGCATGTCAAAAAATTAATTTTACGCAAAAGAAAAAAAATGTTTAGAGCAATATTGACAATGCGAGACGCGATTTAGTCGGTAGTCACCTCCTTTAAACTTGTTTTCTCTCTTGGAATTTCGGGCACGTGGAGGAGAAGTGGGTCAGCTTGGCCATCACGTTGAGGTGGAGAGAATGTATGACCATCTCGTTGAGGTGGAAAGAGTGTATGACCATTCCATGACATCATGGACATTGTCATGGACAACATCACCCAAGGCTGCCAAAGGTCCATGCACAAAATACTTTATGCACAAAAAAAAGTATAGACAAGCGTGCCAAAAGAAGCTTAGGCACCCAATCGCTTCCAAGCGGCGAAGCGAAACTGGTGCGGCTAATCGAAAGGGGTTAGGACGAGCCCGCCGGCTTGTAGTTCCTGGACCCGAGATTCAGAAGTAGCTTATGGTTCATCCACACCACCTGGGGCTCACGATGCTCGGTTTGCAACTGGACCACCATGTTGGTGAAGTCGTGACGCATCTGAAAACCCACCTAGAAAAAAGAATAAAGAATACCAGGAAAATGTGGTTTTCAGTCAAAACAAAACAACAAAGAACAAAGCAGCAATTATTAAGGAACCAATGTGCCACATTTATTTCTTGATACGATGGTATCTAGAATACATCTCAGACAGGCTTTTTTTGGTGACTTATAGTACAGTCGCCGACCGAGTTTTCGGACTCAAAGGGGACCAAGAGATTGTCTGAATAATCAAGCGTCCGAAAAATCGATTTCAGCCAAAATATTAAATTTCCACACATATTCCGCTGCATATCGGCCACTTTCCACTTGCTTGATATCAATTTTCAGTTTTCGTGCAACCTTCACTTTATGTTGTTTACTTTTAACTTGTTTGTTGACCTCTTTAATCATGATGTTGCGCTTTGTCGGCACCTTTGTTGGCGCAAACAGGGAAGTTGAAGTTTGCGCCATTTGGCACTATTTGGAGACAACGTCTAGTCCACCAAGCTCGCTTCAATCCTAAGCCTATCGTAAAAAAACCTTCGCGCTCAAAGACCACAAGAACGGCAGACAGCTGCTCTTCCGGCTGTTGCACTCAAAAAACACAGACCACAAGAACTGGAAGAATCATAAGAATGGCCAGATCGCAACCATGTTGGCTATAGCAGAACCGGAAAACCCGACTATAGCCTCAACCCTGCTTGTTCATTGCGTAGGACATGGTATCGAGGCTACAGGGCAAAATCATAACAACCAAAATGGCGGCGACTAAGCTCGCGGCGCTATCGTGTCGGCTGTTTTGTAACTGTAAACTGCGGAAATCACAGAAATTATGTTTGAAATATCGAGCAATAAGCTTTATGGCGTCCGAAATTTCGGTCAATGTTATACATTAACTCTATGGGGTGAGTGACGGTTCGGTGAAAACGTCCAAAATATCGTTGTCCGAAAAATCGGTCGGCGACTGTACTGCCCCATGCATCAGCATTCCCGGAAAGCCGGCAGACCGCGTTGCAGGAGCCTTTGGGGAATGCTACGAGCCATCGCAATTACGGTTGCCGGTTAAAGAAGAGCCGCCAGAGAAGACGGGCGGACGCGGGAGTCTTGGTCGACTGGCCGGACGTATCGCCACTAAATTAGCTATGCTTAGACTATCGGCACTCCATTCTCCCGATTATCTTGCAAGCGCTGCCATTTCGGTACCAAGTGCAAAGCGGGTGCAATCGGCGGCCGTCACGATTTGAAAATGAGCGCCTTCTTGAGCCTTAGACGTGGCATCGGGAAGCTTGGGCGATACCGTCTTGCTTTGTCGCAGACTGTTTCGACATTTCTAGAGGGCAAGAAAATTGTTTCTCGTCATTTTAAATAACGCTTCAGATAACTGGAAACAACGATTGTAAGCACCGAGAGGGCCGAAATGTCGCGACTCTGAAACGTGGCTTATATGGCGGCTCTAGCCGGACCTAGAGCCGACCACCGTGGAACAGTGTCGTATCTATCTTTGCTGAAATGCCAACGCCGGGACTGCAGCAAACGGCAGCTTGGCACGGTTGCGACGTCCCTAAGTGGAAGTCGAGAAAAGTAAAATTAATGACGCAGTAGACACGCATGATCGACGTGCATCCCAGCTACGGCAAGGATGCTAGCGAGCGCTCACGGGAGCTGTGACGTCAGAGAGTGTAAATTGGAGTTTCTGATAGAGTCGGGAAGGTGGGAAAATATTTTATCTTTGGACACTAATCAAACAGTAACTAAGGAAATGAAAGGGAGGTAGGGTATGAAGCAGAGGTGACGAGACTGCCGAAACTCACAATGACCGCCTCGTGCTCAGACGGAATCACCCGGACGTAGAACCCCAGCTTGTTTGCTTTCCGGAATGTGACGATACTGAAAGAAATACCCAGTTGCATGAAATTTATTAATGCCACACACGCAATGTGAATTACGTTAAATAACTAACTCCTAGGAAGAGAAACTTTTATTAGAATGATGAAAGAACAGTGACTTCAAACGTTAAAATTCGTTCGAATGTTCTAGTCATACAGTGAACTACTATGTGCATAAATGGATGTGGGCATTGCGCAGGACTACTATCCGTTCGCTGATGCCCATAACTAGGCTAGCAAAATTTAGTTTCTTATTTCAGGTTAAATCCCCAGGCAATTTTTCTAAATAGAAAGAACAGTGTTTCTCTCAATCAAATTACGAAATTGTTGCCATCATAATCAATCGAGAATTCACTAGACGTGCAGTTTAGAGGCAAAAACATGATGCCCCATGGATAGTCTCAACACCTTCAAGCTTTCGCTTAATTCGAAAAAAGGATAGTATGCGATTAACTTATGTTTGCAGTCTAGTACCGAGTAATGTTTTGAATCCTAAAAACTTGATGCACTCGTGTAAAAATGCTGCAATAGCCGCATAACAAACAGATTAAAAGTGAGATCAAAAGTCCACGAACTTGGGGTCGTCTGCAAAAGTGGAGTCACTGTTGTCGTCAAACTCGGCTGTGTCGTCTCTTGCAGGAAGCGTGAACTCTATGCTTGGCAAGAGGATCTGCAATCGTGCATAAACAAAGGCCAAGATGGTGTCCACATTAGCAATGGACAGATTAGCAAATGGATCTCCAGCCAAGGTGCTTCATAGGAATGCTTTAGCCAAAAATAGCAGTTGCACTTGGCCGTTCGAGCTCCTCAGATTAATCTGACCTAAGAACAGTCATATATGTTATTGAATGATCAGACGCCATCTTTTCCATACGAACCATCGCACATCTTTAAGCCCTTCACACAGCCTTTATTGTCTGTTCATATAGGTTGTCTAACCTGTCAAAAGTACAAAATCCAACACACTTTCTAGGCATATCTTTACCTAAAATATTGTTTGCTAAACTATATACCATTTGACGGAATGTGATATCTGAATCCTGTTCAACAAAATGGCACGTGCAGAAAGCCGAAGCACCATCAGGGTACAAAAAAAAAAAAGTCTTCTATCGCAGCTGACAAAAACATGTAGCATGTAATGCAGTCTGAATCGACTTGACAGGCATTGCTTTAGAAACCCCACGGGTGAACCACGACACACCCCTGTATCAAGAGGATGGCAAAACAGGTACAACCGACAAAAATACCGTGAGAGTGGCTTACCTCTGCCGTGGTTCCATTCATTGGCTCCTCGAGAGGAAGGAAAGTCACGTGAGTCACGTGTGGCGTCGGGTTATGAACGCATAACTCGACGTAGCACTCCTGAAAAGGTGCAAAGTACTCATTAGGAAATCCCGACAAAGCAAAAAATCGCTTTCGTGGGTGCCAGTCTGTAGTTGTGACATGTTGTTCGACCGGAGCTGCAGCCCTTGCAGTGGCTACTACTTTACATTGTGCAGTTTATAATGTGCGATACACAGTGAAGAGAAACACTAAAATGCAGGATTGGTGGTGGTCTGACTGACGTCCCACGCAAGGCACATTTAAGAATTTGCTTTTCCATGAAGATTAGCTTAGCGAACTGTAGAACAGATGTAAAACAAATCAATCTGTACTCGTCGTCACATCGAAAAGAAGGAAGTTTTGCGCATTATTCGTACGCTGCACGAAGTAGTATAGTTATTACAAGATTTGGTTGTTGGAAGAAGAAACTATTCTTTTCGCGTTTGACACGTGTCCGTCTTGATAAGATGACGGCAAGCTAACCTAAAATTCACCCACATGTATCTTAATTCACCCCATGAGAGAATAAATCAGCAATGCTCCACGAGAAGTCAGACTTCTTTGGCTACGGTCCTTGAGGTGAACACAAGTATAGGCAGTTGCTGATCTCCATGTGTGTCTTTCATAACATACTTAATGAAAAAAAAACTCTCACAAATTAAGGGGAGACACTACCCAGAGAAAAAAAAATTCTGCAAAAAACGTTGATTTTGAAAAATTACATATTTACATCCATCTACATCCAGAGAGTATTCCCAGAAATTTTCACTAGTTTACCTTGCATAGTTAATTTTTTATAAATTATTTTCTGTCCACCAAAGCTAAAGAAAAGGTAGCGTTTGGAGCTCTTTGAACACATTTTTCTCTGTTCCACTTTTTGGTATAAATTCCATTTTAGTCAATCTATCGTTTGATAATGGCAATAGAGGGAAGGTTCGTTCTTCACTTTTCCTGACTGAAATTTAATAAGGAATGCGCCTATGGAGTTTGTTTGTCACTTTACGGATGTCTTTTATAAAAAATGTTGACATTTTGTCGGAGACACAGAAGACCAAAAAGTTGACCAATTTTGCAGAAGAGAAAATTTATAGAAATCAATGACTTTTTCCAAAAAGCTTTCCATAGGTGCACCTCCTAGGCATTCTGCTACATATCTAGCAAATAAAAATCTTGAATATTGTGATAGTTTTCCGACGATAGATTAACTAAACAATGTAGGGGTGTTGCTGATAGAAGCTGCCCTAATTTCCTTCCCACTTAACTGACAGACCTGACATTTTGTTATGCACCCTCTAGCATGACCACCAGCCTACCCTGTAAATTTCATTAATTTTAAGCCAAGGGTTCAAAGGTTGACCCTCCCAGGGGGTGTCTCCCCTTAAAAAATATAGAACAAGGAGTATATGCATTGGCAATGAAAATGGTGAAACAAGCAGTCGTGTTGTAAACATGTGTGCATCATACAGATAAGCTGACGCAAGACGAGGTAAGGCACTCACTTCTCCCGTTTTGAACTCGGTCACAGACTTGATCTTGATGTCCGGAATGTGATGACTGCAACAAGGTGAGAAGCCAGAGTAAGCTCAAGAGAGAAATAGCTCCGAGCATGTTTTCACTAAATGTTTCCACAAACAACAATATTGAATGATAATGCAGTGAGTGCGCAGGCGAGCTGGTGGATGTTAACCATTTTGTTCTTAGCCCGAGACTGAGGCAGGAAAAGAGGAAAGTTTCAAAGTAGAAGAAAAATGAACAGTAGAGACGTGTCCTCGACTGTTCATTTTTCTTCTACTTGAAACTTTCCTCTTTCCTGCCTCAGTCTCGGACTAGAACAAAATGGTTAACAATAATGAATACGTATTTTCAGCGACAGACGTAGAGCAAGAGAGCTACTACTCACAAAGCTGCCAGTTGGATCTTGAACTTGATGCTGGACGGATTAAACTCGGGCTTGCTCAAGTTGTGCTCGCATTCCTGCACAAGATGAGAACACTGTCAATTTCATTTGTTACCTATAATGGAATCCCTGAAAATGCCACTCAAGATAAATTCTACACTCATTACTCTCACATTTAGATTGACTCATGACTAGGATAAAGGAAGCCTTTGAAATAAAACCAAGAGGCACAAGCAAGTGTGTTAGCGAGCGATCTTTGGTCCTTTTTGACAAGGAATTGGTATTTTGGCAGAAAAATACTAGGGCAGTGACGTGGTGTGATACGAACCGTATATAAGTGTGTTTTTCAAATTAAACTTGCAGTTGCGAGTACGCCAACGTATTGTCTCCTCTTCGTGTTGTCCTTGTTTTTTAGGCGTTCCGTTTAGATGGAAAACGAACTAGCCCAACTTATCATTTTGCTACATTTAACTCTTACATGCTTATTAAAACTGTTCCTCGCTACCATTGCTAGGGGATTATTTTCAGCTTCTGGCTGGCCAAGAGAGCATGTCAAGCGCTCTATCTGCATCTGGTGCATGCACTCACTCCGCCCCCTCCTTCCATTGACCGAACTCTCTATATACAGCTCTGCTCTTCTTTAGCCACATTGAGCGTGCTTCTTACCGAGCACCGGTGCACTGCGGAGAAGGCACATCCGCGGAAGCAAGCTCCACTGGTGTTTCTTCTCCGCAGTGCACCGGTGCTCGGAACGAAGTGCGCTCGTTGGGGCCCAAGAACAAGAAGTATGAATTATGCGAAAACGTCGTTCAAATTAAGCTGCTTATCGTGAATACATTGAAAGCATAGCGGGACTGCTCAAGTTTTTTAATTTGTTTGAATTAAGGGGAGAGACTACCAAGAGAAAACAAAAATTCTGCAAAAAACATTGATTTTGAAAAATTACATATTTACATCCATCTACATCCAGAGAGTACTCCCAGAAATTTTCACTAGTTTACACTGCAAAGTTAATTGTTTATAAATTATTTTCTGTCCACTTTGAACTACATTTTTCTCCGTTCCACTTTTTGGTGTAAATTCCATTTTAGTCAATCTATTGTTTCATAATGGCAATACAGGGAAGGCTCGTTCTTCACTTTTCCTGACTGAAATTTAATAAGGAATGTGGCTATGGAGTTTGTTTGTCACTTTACGGATGTCTTTTATAAAATATGTTCACATTTTATCAGAGACACAGAAGACTAAAAAGTTGAAAAATTTTGCAGAAGAAAAAATTTATAGAAATCAATGACTTTTTACAAAACACTTTCCATAGGCACACCTCCTAGGCACTCTGCTACATATCTAGCGAATAAAAATGTTGAATATTGTGATAGTTTTCCGACGATAAATTAACTAAACAATGTAGGGGTGTTGCTGATAGAAGCTGCCCTAATTTCCTTCCCCCTTAACCGACAGACCTGAAATTTTGTTATGCACCCTCTAGCATGACCACCAGCCTACCCTGTAAATTTGATTAATTTTAAGCCAAGGGTTCAAAAGTTGACCCTCCCTGGGGGTGTATCCCCTTAACCAGAAGAAATATCCGAGTTTGAATTATAGTAAGCCTACTGTACACGACATTTGAACTGGTCGGCAGTATTTTCAAAATAACAAATTAATAAACTGCATTTGTAGATGAATCTTGGTAGCAAGCTGTAGCTCGGTGACTGAGAAAACTGTGCCTACAGGTGGACATCACTGCAGCTGGCTTCTATTTTAGAAAGACGGCGTTACGGAAAAAAAATGAATGCCGAGGAAGTCAGAGATTACTCTGCAACGCTGAGAGCGCTTGATGAGCAGGTGCTTGCGCTTTGGAAACAGTTCCGACGTAACAGTGGGCTGAAACTCGGGCTGCATCAATCGCTGCATGATGGTGCACACTGCAGAAAAAAAGGACAGGAACCAAACAACAGTGAAACTGTTTGCACCCCCAGACATTTCCTGTGCAGTAAATTCAGTCGAAAAAAGTTGGCAACGGAACGTGGAGAGCCAGGGTTTTAGTTGAAGGGGTGGCTTCTGTGAAAGTTTTAGCCAGCGAGATTTTGAATTAAAGCTCCTTCGTCTCAGCTAAATGTTAATGTTCAACACGCTTTCTGCTCAAAGAGCCAGATAGTTCTTATAAATGCAGAGAGTTCAATCAAGATAGACTAACCAGAAAACTGATGCAGTTCAAAAATTTTTACAGAATGCCAATTTCTCCATTTTTTGTTTTTTGTTGTTGTTGTTGATGTATAAATTTAATTCTGCTATTTCCGATGAAGGTTGGTTCATGTTTATCTGAAAAGAATGTCTCGACATAACCAGAGTTCCAAAACGAGCCCTAAAAACCTCAATTACACGCCAAATCTTAAAATTAAAAATTACACAACATCCAATGTTCATACTGTCTCCCCCTGCACTACCGTAGAATCCCGAGATGCCCCACCTCTGAAGGGTAACCCACCCCTATGTTTCGCTTGAATTGCTATTTTCCTTTAAACACCAAAAGATAGCCCACTCCTTGTAATCGTAGTGTTCGGATCAATGATGGCCTTGGCGTAAATGTGTCTAGTAAGCATGGCAGGATATAAGCGAACATTGCTGACTGGGAAGGAGTAGTCATTTTTGCTTTATTGACCCTCGCCGCGATAACAAGTTTGACAGAGACACATGATCTAAAAACAGCATTTTTAAACTTTTCTTGATTGCACACCGAAAGTTAGCCCACTCCTTATTTTCACCCAAATTTTTCCTCGATTTTAGGTGGGCTATCTCCCGGGATTTTAAAGGAGCTGTGTAACGATTTTAACGTTGAAAGAATAGGCATCTTCTACTTTTGACATTGTTCACCGTGTCACAATTAGGACAGAAAACACACCTCCTTCCTTCGAAATGTTGCGATTCCGCCGCATAATCGCGAGGCAAAAATGAGAATATTCCCCGGCCGGCAGCCGCGAGCGGCGGCCATGAGAAACACGCGGCGTGACGTCAATGGGGGTCTTGTAGAAAGATAGCAAGTTGTGCGAATACCTGCTCGATAAAAGGTAACTTTTCTATAAATCTTGTCGCTCCAACATAAATATAAATGCGTCAAAAACGTGGTATCATCGACAAAACTTTTATTATACGGAGTTTTAGTGACGCCATCTATCCTAGGTCCACAAAACCGTCAGCTCTATCTGCTACCGCGAACATCCGCCAGAAGCCGGAGGGGAGGGGGACAGAGCCGGACGGGTATGGCCGGACCCGGATGAGACTTTCCTCCTTCCACCATATTGTTCACGCTGCGCCCGCCAGCACGTGGTCACGCGGTCGCGAGCAGATGAGTTCTCGCTACTCACTGATGGCTCTAGAAAGAGAGCTTCACCGGAACCCCACGCAACCCCCATTGACGTCACAGCACACGTGACTCGGAAGATGGTGAAGGAGTTGAGAGGTGCCGAAAACCTCAATCTTTGTCCATTTTTAAAATAAAAACTAGGACATGCAGGCAAAAGCGGTTTTTTGTTCTTTACTTCAAGAGGTCGAGACACCAACTCCCAAATTATTTAAGCAAAGCACTGAAACTGTTGCACAGCTCCTTTAAGGTAATTTTGCAAAATGTAAAACTAGACAAACAGAGAACCATACAACAAATAAAAGTGCCTGTTTGGGACTCAAATTTGGTGTCCTGACGGTCTATTTGCAGCAAGCTTCGATGAAGATGATGCATAAAGTGACGCACCTTTAGCAACATTCACAGGTTCCGTAAAAAACTTTCGGGAAGTGGTTCAATTTCCTCGGTGGCAGTGGCCGGCGTCATTTCTTCCGCCACCTTTGCGTCTTCTTCTTTCTTCCTGAATTGTAAAACAATTTGCACAGAGTTGAGGGGAATTGGCACAAGCAAGATGAAACCAAAGCCCAACAGAAATGCAATCAACTTCTGCCATATGTATGTAACATTAATACTGGCTATGTACTGAAAGAAAAGCACTGAACTTGCCAGTTAGTGGGTTTTAGCTTACAAGAGAGTTTCACAAGCATAGACCCTAGGTATAGAATTCTAGGAAACAGAAACAGAGAACCTACAAGGATAAAGACGGACAACATTCATTTCAGAACGCCAGAATTTTACTTCTTGGTTGGGTAACATAGGGAGAGAGAAAAATAATATTTCCAAACTTCTGGTACCTTTACCCAACTGAGGTTTGCTGGAGTGGAGTGTTAACTAAAAATAAATGTTGTAAGCTGAAAGCCTGTACTAGTATGTCTTCATAGCCCATATGTTTCATGCTTCCATCTCGTAGAATCAGCTTACAAAGTGGTCGTCACGATGAAGAAATGATGCCATACTAAAGCTAAAAGTGAACTTATACTCTCTTAGTTTTTTTTTTCGTTAGCTCTAACATCACAAAGAGCAGGATCATGACAATTCGGCAAAAATTTAACCGAAAGAGTCATGCCAACCATCTTTCATAAAATGCTGAGCCGTGAAATGTGGTAAAGACGCAGGAAACCGGATTGTCCTCGGAGGACCTTATGCACGTTCACTGCAATGAGGCAGAACAACACATTGTCTGAAAGTGCCCCAATTCAATGTAACAGTGGCTACTGTTAGCTCAGCTCCCCCTAAGGTTCTAGCAATGAGTTCCGCAAGCTCATTGCCAAGGTTGCCGCTTCAACGAGACAAATACGTCAATCGGGCTGCAGGCTTACCCTGGACCCACAAGTCCAGCAAACTTCTTGGCAACCACCGCTGAAACGCCATACCGGTCCTGGAAAAAAAAAGAATTTACTTTTCAGACACCCGAGTTATCCGCATCCGCGGACTTTGTGTTCTTGTCCGAACCAAGTTTTTCCAAATCTGACTCCTAGTTATATACCGGTCGCTCAATAAACCTTGGCAACATCCGTATCCGACCTGCAATATACTTAACTTTCCTCTTTTTTTTTTTTTTATTCAACATTTTTAATTTTAACAGTGCTCTGAATGTGATTTTGTCAGTGCAAACTTAGAACCCCTCCCAAGAGCAAGCGCATTGCACTTTCAACGTAATATCAAAATATTGATGCCAATTGTGCATAAATGTTATGTGTAACTTGGCAGAGGAGCAAAAGGATTATTCGAAGATCATTTAAGTCAGTGTTGTGATCTAAGTTGCAAAGTGATAAACTGGCTTAAAAGCAGCGTTTAAAGTTTTCAGGTATTCAAACTACAATCACCACAAATATATTATGTTTGTGGAGACACCCTTTCTAAACTTTTCTACACAAGCAGTGAAGCCACAGTCGATTTACACAAACTAAGCTCATAGAACTGACGTCACATTTTTTTCTGGGTAGTCACCTTTTCTTAAGTTTAGTATTCGTAATGTTAAAAAAGATTCATGTAAGTGCCCCTTCAAGATGTAGTATGCCACAACAAGCCCCGAAAGGCACAGCAAAAGCATATGCTCACGGAGTAATGAAGGTAGCCCGATCGCTGGCCCGTCTTCTTGCGGTCTCGCTCCTGCTTGTCCTTTTGGGCCACAATGCGGTAGTGCTCGAAGAGCGAACTCACCTGCGAATAAATTCACTCATGAAAACAAAGTGCATCTGCTTAGCCACCATCCAATACAACCAAGCTTGTCTCAACAGAACCATAGTAGTCCACTAATGTCACCTAATAAAATTAACCTGCTCCAGCCTTACCTCGCTAATTGCAACTGTACCAGTAACGTAGTCAGGGATTTTTTTTTTTTTTTTTTTGAGGAGGGGGGGGGGGGGGGGGGCTAAGGTGGCTGGGATGTTCATGACTTAGGGTGTGGAGGGGAAGAGCAGAGGGGGGGGGGACCTAAATAGATGCATATATTATAAGGTCGGCTGGATTTCGGGGCGGGGGGGGTGGGATTGGGCTGAAGCCCCGTAAGCCTTCCCCCTGGGTACACCACTGAACTGTACAGATGTTTTCGAAAACATTAGCCCAGAGAGAGGTATAGCCGAGTTTACAACAGGCGTGCATTTGCATAATCCCTTCTACTAAAGGAGCCAAAATATGCTAACAAAAGTATTATTTGCCAAAACGAACGAAACATAGAATAAGCAAAACTGAACTTGCCCGTTTGGTCCAGGGATTTTCGAACTCCGGCCATCCTCCACTGGCTGTTGAGAGTGAACGAAAAGGTTTTACGGCATCAGTGGTGCGGACAGGCAATGGAGAAAACAATGCAGTCACGTCAGTCCACAACATGCAAACGCTGCTCCACAAACCGAGCAGGCAGAAATTCCGTGACTCAGTTCAGTGTCATGTTCCTCGTCTAAAATTTATTCATTTACCGATACTAGGCACCTCATCAAAGCTGTAGCTCGAGCAATACGCACAAATTAAAAAAAGAAAGACAGCGAGATAGAAAAATAAAAATTAAAGGTGTTATCACACAAATCCAACAACCTTGGCAGCCTTCTGCTGCATTGCAATGCAGACAAATGATTGCTATTAACTTTTGCACTTCTTTCTGTGCGCGCTACTTGTTGAAAACTTTGAGCACTACATTTGATAATATGAGGGTTAATCAAAAAGTAAGCTGTGCACGTAATATGCCAACATTTTTTTTTTTTTTGATCCAGAAAACATGGCATTAAAATTAATTCAAACCGCCTTTACCGACGGGTTGGTCGGCCATGCCAACATCTTTGGTGGTCCAACGACAAAATCCGCAGGCGAGGTAGTACACTTTTTTGGCCACGGTCTTGTTCGGGTCCTCCGGTGTCTGCACCTGGACGCTGGTCGCCCGCACGGACAGCGCGTGCATGCAGCTTGGACAGTCAAAGCAGCTCTGACACCTGTTGGATTGGATTGGATGCGGACTTGGCTACGAATGGAGCTTGTGGGCGCAGTTTGAGCATGACCACGAAGAAGTCTGAGGATGCGGTTCGGCTCAATACCACCAAGAAGACAAGGTCTGCGCATCACGCCATCCTTTGTGTACTACCGACTCGTCCCAAGCGACATACACGCTCAAACTCGACGAGAGTAGCTGCAAAGCAGCAGATGCGTCCATCTTGGCGTTGCTACGTGCTAGCGTCTCGGTTGTTGCGAGACGCTACAAGATACGCCGACGGCGATGCCGACGCAAGCTGGGTGGCACTGCGTGAATCCATTGGTGATGGCATTTGGGTGGTTAAAGGGGCAGGTTTTGTCTTCTAGACGGTATTGGTTGGGTCCGGATAACCAAAATGACATTTGCGTGGGGTGGCGAGGTAGCAAACGTGGGAGTTCTCAAGAAATTAAGGTTTTAAAAGATATCAAACACATACCAGGTAGGTGCGTTTTGTTTCACACGCACAAAAAAAAAAGCATTTGACAAAAAAAAATGAAAACACTAGCTACTCATAGATAATGTTGATGTCTCTTTGTGTATGCAAATTGTGACTGAACCGTCTTAGTGTCACGTCCCATTTAGGACCAGGTTACTGTTGGTGCTCGTTTAGCCGCATCTAAAAGCAGATCTCGAAATTTGGCCAATGAAAAGTGTGCAAAGGATGCTAGTCACGAAATTGGTGTTTCTCTCTAAACAAGTTAAGAGGAAGCAGTCAACTCACAAGTTGCGAAAATAAATAAGCATTTGATTAAAGAGCACAAATTAAGCAAGCCTACATTGTTCCATGTTGCCACAGAACTTTACATAGCATACATTGTTGTGCTGCTGGTTATTGTTGACAGCACACTGTCTCACAGAATGGTTCATAAAATTTGTAGCAGTAAAATGTTACTGTAGCTCTCCACAAAAGCCAGCAAAGTGCAAGAATCAAAAGTAAAATTTTCGTGTTTTACATGCAAAAAGGAGGACCGCGTAACCGAAATCTCGTATACCTTCCCCGCAATAAGCCTCCGTCAGGTTGCGGGTACCTCGGCTGGGTTTCGAACCCATTACCAGGGGATACGTAGGCCGGCGCTTTGCCTTGGAACCCCCGAGGCAGCAGCCAGCGAAGTGTAAGTGTGCGAAATGATTTATCACCTTAGGAGAAAGTGTATGTGTCTGAGAGAGAGGACACTCTCACAAACACAGGAATTGGAAACAAGTTTTAGGCGATGTGACACTAGCCTGTTTTTCTTTATCCTGGCTTCAGGTGACGGCATGTACTCGAGGCAGTTGGAGCAGTAGTTCGAGTCCACCTGGAAAGAATCGAGGGTTTCTAGCAGACATTTCTGTGGCGATATCCCTTTGCCTGACGTTGATGTTCAATGTGCTATATGCATGGCCTCAAACGCGTTGATTTTACAAGTCATATTTCTAAACCAGCAAACTGTCAAATCAAACCTCAGATCAAACAGTTGTTGTTGTTTTTACAACATAAAATTTATTTATTTATGTATTTTATTTTATTGTGTGGATTTCAATGCGGAAGAAACGTTTGTCTCGCATGCGGTATCGAGTAAAGATACCCTAGCAGACATCTACGCCTAATGCACACAAATGCAGGGATTTATATGCTGTAAGGCGTGTTTCGGCACAGTTAGTCAGGTGAAAACACTCGGTGAAGTGAAATATAGCAAAAAAATTACGAAGAACGACCCGGTGGAATGCTAGGCTTACATGTCAGAATCGAGCATCAAGATCGAGACTCTTTTGGTTTTCTTCTGTCACTTACGGAGAGGAAACGACAATACGAACCTCGTGGGAGACGCAATCGCCGCATCTCAGTTTCGAGCAGTGCCTGCAAAAATATATCCTAGCGATGGGACGCTTCGATCCACAGCTGCAGATGTAAAACACCCTTTCGTTCGTGAATATCTCCGCCATCTTTGGTACGAATCGAAACCTGACGGATTACGAAACTGTTTTCAGCCGCCGCTATTCTTTCTGAAACAAACCTATAAAATTAATTCCTAAAATAACCAATTTCATTAATAGTATTTTATTAGGTTTGACTTTTGTAAGTTATTCACGGTCTAAAGAAAAATATTTCTAGCAAAACAAAAATAGGTCTCACCAGAGGCTCTGGTCTCACTTAAAAGTCGGAAACCTCGAAGGTCATCGACATATCAAGATGGAAGCGGTCTGATGGTAAATTTTGTCCTCATACATTTCAATTGATTACTGCTATATCTAAGCACTTATTTACCTTATAAGAGGTACTTATCAAGGTTCGAAATGTTTGAAAACTATAGAGCTAGATGCACTCATTAATTTATAGCTAAATAATATAACTATCTTGAATCCACGTTCGGCATCTGCAGCGGTCGAGGCTCGCACCTTTCGTTCATCGGGAAAATGACAATGCCTCTCACTGTTGTTGGGCGAAGGATGTTTCGCTGGACAGTGCCTTTTATTGCTAGACAATACTGCAGCCAGCCATCGCAGGCGGTGAGTGGTATTTAACGTCATTGGTCCAGTGAACCTAGGTTCACGTCATGTGTGACGTCCGCCTCGTTGATACATTGATTCTGTGGACAGAGAGGGCCAGTACAGAGGAGAATTGAGGAGAAACTTTCAAAGGCGTTAAACGTAAGCTCACTTTTACCTGTATGTGTGTGCGCGCGCGCGTTCCCGCCAGGCTGAAATAAATGTGCGTAATCTTACCGAGTGTATTCTGTCTCTCACGCTCAGCCCACGGAACTATCGGTGGAAAATGAAAGCCACATGCATAATGTGCCTAAAGGTAACTAGAACGAGCCAACGGTTGAGCGGTGGCACTGTCATAGCAGATGTCACCATCTTCTTTCTTTCTGTCTCTCTCTCTATTCTTTTTTAGGCTCTGAAACACATTTTCGAGTAACTGTTGTGTCAGCTTCGTTTGAAGGCAAGAGTCTAGTTCAGGTAAGGCAATGCCCAATACCCTTATGTCGGTCAGAGGCCACATCTTTCGGCACCAGGGAGTTAATTCTAGATGCTTAAAATAGGCACCAAAAGTTCCGTGGTGGGCACATCATGGCACGATCGATGACCATCTTCCGATTGTGGAAATGGTGAGGTTAAAAAAATGAAAGACGTTTACAACTCCCTGTAACGCCGAATTAGAGCGCAGCTCTTGATGAGGAGGAAGGGAGGGTACGGAGGGGGAAGTTTCCCCGCCTCCCCATCCATACCCTCTCATCCTCCCTCCTCATCTACTCCTCCAGTGCTCCTCACCTCCTCCCCTCTTCCTCCTCCCTTCTCCTCCTTCTCCCACCTCCTCCCCTCCTCCTCCCCCCTCCCACACTGTGCATTATGGGAAATGTTCCATAATACACCGCGCAATTATGCCGGCGGCAACGCCGACGCCACTCAAGCCGGAAACGGGCGCCTAAGAGCTGTGCTCTATAAGTGATTGCCCTTTGTAGCAGGAAGTGTTTATCATAGGAATCTTGGTACCTATTTGAAAAGTCCCGAATAAATTATTTTAGCGGTATGCATGTGTGTTTAAGTATTTTGGACAAGCATACAATCAAATCTGTTCACACTGCAAGTCTGTCTGAAAACGTTATAAAAGCAGATATGGACATGACTATTCAATTTTTTTTTCTCCTTCCAAATGTAACCAGCATAATGAGATTAAATAAAACAGCACAAAAATGACACAGTGAAAAGCGGAAGACTCAGCCAAACAGTGCTGTTTTATTTATTCTCATTATGAACTGACCCGCCCAATTGCACACCTTGCTTTATTCAGCAAAGATTTAAATCTGTTAAATTGTAAATGCATGATAACTGTATTAGATGGTGGAGGGCTAGACATAGTCTGAACATGTGGTACTCGAAACTGAGATAACTTTAGTCTGTGGTGACAACATGCAAGAGTCCTCATGTCCTGTATCTTTACAGCAACACGCACTAGTGTATGGCGCTGTGAAAGAAGAACTTCAAAATCCCGTCCACGCACTGGCAATTGAAGTAAGCAGAGCAATGTCTCAGAAATAACCACCCTCTCCCCCTTGCTGGGAAGCATGTCCAATGAAATCACTGCTGCTACCATAGGGACAAATATTATTTTACTCTTGGAATTAATGTTCTTATTATAATTAGTGAAACTGCTTTGTAAGCTTTGTTGTCCCAGTATAAATATGTCCACAGTAATCAATAGTGCAAGCAGAGTGGTTGAGTGCCAGTCACAGTGTAACACAATGCGTAAGTAATTGCATAATGAAAAAGGTGGCTTTGTGTTTTCAACGGCGCAGTCTGACTGGCCTAAATATCCTGAGAGTGTAAGTGGTTGAATTCCTGATTTCCAGAATGTATTAGTTTATCAGTTTGAAATGTGGTTTGCGTGGTGTCAATGACTAGAGAAAGTGGTTTGATTATTAGTACTAGGTTTTGTTAGTGTCGTCTGCACTTTCATATTTCTTTCTTTACTCTGAAACATGCCACATCGCAAATTGTTCATGCAGACATCAACTCCAGCCAAGTGGAAAGGACAGACAAAACAGTCGCCACCCTGCTTAGGAGGAATGAAATCAGAAACAAAGCATAGGACGTGAGCCAAAGAGCTATGTTCACTCGTAAATATGTGCCTCACTACTTGAAATAAAACCGTGTTCTCTTGCAGTGGACTGAGTATGGTTTTATAATTTATTATAAATCAATGTTGATTTTGTTGGCCTTAAATTCGTTGACTATTATGTTTTGGTTCTTTTAGGCTACATTGTAAGGCTCCTGTTAGATAGGTTACATCTACTGTTACATATTTTTTTTTATCCGACGTTCCTTTGTCGGTGTCTTTTAAGATAAGTGTTTATTTTACTTAAAACAAGAACTTATCTCTCCTTCACGATCGTGGTAGGTGGAATTTAATTTGGTGCTTGTAAAACGGAAGTTTATATCAAACTGCACTGACCAAGCTCTAATTCGTATATATTACATTTTCTCTTTTAAAGTGATAACAGAGGGAACAGAAACGCGCCGAGACACACGTTTCACTGCCCTGTAGGCCCTGTAGCCCTCGTTGCCCTGGAATTTATTTATTCATGAATACTACTAATCCTCATATGAAGATTTTAGTAGGGTGGTTACAAATGCAGGATGCGTCACCACAGGAAAATATAGAAATTGTTATACATCGTCAACATAGCATATACAGAATAAGACCGTTAGACATAGTTTACATATCAGTACAAAGCAGAGGAGAAATAATTCATCATGTCAGGGACACTTCAACATCATTCATAAATTGCGATAGTGAGCTCGTGTGGACAGCATGTTCTGGCAGCTTATTCCACTCTTCCACGGCAAGAGGAAAAAGTAAAATTTAAAGCAATTATTTTGCGATGAAATTCTTCAAATAGCTTCCCATGGTTTGAGCGTGTCGTTCTTCTATCATTAGCAGTAAGGTATTTAGACTTATCTATGTTAGTCATATTATTAGCAATTTGCAATAATAATTTTAGTCTAAAGAGCCTGGCTTTTTTTTTTTTTTAGTGATTGGATTTTTAGTTTGCGGCTAAGTTTGGTAGGCGAGTCAGACAAGCTAAACCTGTTGGTAATGAAGCGAACAGCAAGCATTTGTGCTCTATCTAATATATGAATGTTAATTGTTGAGAAAGAAAACCAGACAGGAGAAGCATATTCAAGCAGAGGCCTAATAAGTGTAGTGTATGCTACGAGTTTAGTGTCCCGTGATGCATACTTTAGCAATCTTCGCAGGCACCACACTTTTGTTATGGCTTTCTGTGTTAGTGCCATACATGGGTAAATTACTTTCAAAATGTAATTTAATTACAATTATAATTACCTTGCTTCAGAAGTAGTTTAACTACAATTAAAATTACTACTAATTGAAAAGTAATTAATTACAATTACACATTACTTTTCAAAAGTAATGAAATTACTTTACAATTACTTGTTTCTGAGAGCGACCCGACTTGAGCCATATAACTTTAAACGAGTTGTATAATATGCAACGTGTTCGTTCCTTGCCCCAATGTTTGCGGAGGCTTAAGCATCGCAACATAAATGCCACGTGTTGTACTTTCCTTTTATGAATTTTGTTAAATTCATGATAGAGCTTGACAGTTTGGGGCAATGAAGTACTACGTTCTTATATTTTTAATAAATAATATTAAATTAGTTCCTTTGCTGAAAGACGCCAGAGGGATAACGAAAACATTGGGTTGGCAGAATTTTGTTAGGTCGGCAAATAAAAATGCGACAATTAGTCATATATGAATATTTTACAAGTATCAATCCAAACGCGCTAATACGACTGCATCCACATACAAATATGATGGTATTGTTAATTATTTACATTGAGTTGAAAATATAATGGCTCAGAGATCTATAACAACCGAATCCAGGCTTCCAAATCATTGGTGACAATATTCACAGGTGGGAGGTCAGTCTTCAAAATGCTTATGCAAATAATATCCGAAGTAAAACCCACAGGAAATAAAGTTAAAAATAATACAAAGATACAAATATGCGACAGTGCTGGATAAAAAACGTATAAAACTGGCAGAAAAACAAAACAAAAACATAGACAATTAAAATTTCTAAGCTCGGCTGAAAGCTGAAGCTCAATTTTTTTTCTTGTCAATATTTAGGCATGTTTACGCTATTGTTTTCTTGTTTTTTTTCTTTTTTCGCTCCGCGAACGGCGCTACACGGCGCCGTTGAGGTAGACTCCAAAGTGGATTGTCTCTCAGCCCGCAGTGTAAGCAACAAAACAACAAACAACGCAATGCTATTTTTGTTGTGCGTGTATGTGCATGAGTGTGTATGTGTGCGAGTGTGTCACCGAGCGCTAGGCCGCTTGTGCGAGCGCTGAGGCTTTCAGAGAGGTTCCATCGGCTCAACAAAGTCTTGTAAAAGTAATTGTAAATGTGCCTGAAATTTCGCAATTACTGACACTAGAAAGTTATTAAATTACAATTCCTTTAAGCCAAAAGTAATTAATTACAATTACAAATTACCAAGAAAGGTAATTAAATTACAGTAATTCAATTACTGTAATTGAATTTCTACCCAAGTATGGAGTGCTTCTATGTGCACCTTCCAGTTAAGATCACTTATGCGAAAAAAAAATTGGTTTGCTCTGTATGTTTATTCAGCCTTGATGGAGATACGCCACGGCGGGTAATCGGTCTCTTAGCTGTACATGAGAAATTTAGCCAGCGCAGTACAACCGCTAACCTGGGGTTTTTAACGTGCATCACGCAGTAGTGATTACACGAACACGTGCCGGTACGAAACTCATCCAGATCGAAACGGGCGGGGGCGGTGGGGACACTTGTGCGATGTTAGCACCAGGTACTTATATATTCGTTGACGTTTTTTGCAACGTTTCCGTCGATCTCGTATGGGTAGCTCATTTTAGTTAGTTTTTTTTTCTTCTACTTATCGTCATGGCAACTGTTTTATATATATTTATTTGCATTTGAAATAAGGGAGAGAGAGGAAGTGACGTTTCAATTGCAAAGTTCGATTGGGTCGTCACATATCCGGTTCTCGGAATTGTGGTGGTCATCATTTGTTATCGCGTCCTGTCTTGTGAGAGAAAGGTGTTTATCCAAAAAACGTAAAAACAAGAAGGAAAAAAAAAAGAAAACGAAGAAAAACAACATGGCGATATATTGCTTTTTAATAATAATAATAAAAAAAATAAAGAAGAGAACATAGAAATTACAGAGAAGATGCAAGCGAGCTGGTGAACTTTCAACATTGTAAAATTCAAGACGTAGGACAAAAAAAAAAAGGGGTGGGGGGACATTGTGTTGTTTCCCCCCCCCTTTTTTTTTGTCCTACGTCGGGTTTTACAGTGTAAAAGATAACTTTAAGAAAAAAAATATTAAGAATTATTCCCGGATACACGGTGTGGTTGTGCGCCACGCATTTCGTAACGTGACATCAGGAAAATGAAAAAGGAAAAAAATCGCTTTTTCAGGTTTGAGTTTGACACAGCCTAGAAAGTGTAAAAGCACCGAAATATGCAAACGAGAATCACAGTCACACAACCCCAAATGTTTCCCTTTTATTTTTATGTATAAAAAAGAGTGTCTTACCTTACGAAGGACTGCAGATGATTCCTTATATGAGTGAAGGGAAAGCAAAGGAACTGTTGCCTGGGAGGATGAGAACACCACGGCCTTACAATATCGACGGTCAACAACAGTTCTGCCTGCCAAAACAACGCCGCGTGCGAGCTAAAACCGGCGGCGCGGGACGAAAATCGCGCACGCACACGAAGATGGGCCGGTTTCGTTAGGGATGTGGGAAAATTTTGAAACCAGCCATCCGTGCACGCGTGAAACGATACCGCGTATTTGCCCAAGCTTCGAACGCCCTATCCTAGAAATGGCCGTGCTCTGCAAAGTGGTTGCCCTGTGCTTGTCCTCCGTGTTTTATTCTTTTCAATTTTATGTACTCTATCTCCCTCCGCGGAAATGCGATAGCACCGAAGGGTTGTCTCTTTTGGAAACAGCAAAGCCCGGAGACTAGCATGAAAAACGAGCGTGTTGGTAAATATACTTGTGTCTATTCTGCCCGGAGACTAGTTGGGTCGAAGTCAGCCTCCTTGTCAACTATAACCGTTTGTGAAGTGTGGTCTTCTCCCGAGATGAAAAGTTAGCGCCGGCTGACGTGTTCTTTTGAAAAAGGGAAGGGGAAGGAAAAGTTTGAGTAACTGCATGCAGTAACTACCTCGAAAGCTCCTCTCCCGATATGAAGCTCGAGGCATGTCACGTCTCGGTTACCTTCTCGCGCACCGCTGCTCGAAACCATTCTTCACTTTGTTCCGCACTGCCACGACGGATGTGCGGAACAGAGTGAAGAATAGATTCGAGCATCATCTGGACGCCATCATCCTGCCAGGCTTCAGTGTCGTGGGACTGGACTCGGCGTCGGTCAGTTAAGACTTTTTTTATTATTATTATTTCGTGTGTGTTTCTTCGCCCCGCTGAACTTTGTTTCTCGGGTGCGGTTCTGCTGAACTTTTTTTTATGTTTCGTTACTAACTGTTTGTTAGCGTTGTTTACTTGTTGGGTTTATTTATTCATGGCGTAGCGGCCTGACGGTGCTGTAGAGAGCGTGTTCGCACGCATTTGGTTGTGTGCCGTTTAGGGAATGCTGCCCGGAGGAGTTGGTTTTTGTTCTTGCCGTGTGCGGCTGAGTTTTTCTGTCTTAATTATTTTTTTTTCCTTTACGTGTCATTGACTTCTTTGTCTGACTATATATATATATATATATATATACAGTATATATACAGTATATGGGTGGTTTCATCTCAAATCGTGCAGGCAAAAAGGGTCGAATTTTTAATTTCGCTGAAAAAAATATATGTTATGGCGTCGTCTCTAAAAACGCAGTAGCCACAAACGGCAAGTCCGTCGGATTTTTTGTTCTCGACTTACGAATTTTAAAAGAGGCCGCGGCGGAAAGCAGTGTTTTTCACATCCGTCGTGGGTCGGATGTTTCGCTCGATCTCCCGTCGTGGATTTTCAGTCCACATTATATTAACTTTTTTCAAGCACTCTGTGGGCACAGGTAAAAGGCTCTAATACCATGAAATAATTTTAGGCGTTTTGCTTTTTTTCTGTAAAAATGTCAAAAACGCCCCCTCGGTCAATTGTTGACGAACTTTGACAATTAAATACTGGCGATCTACTTGGGTTACATCAATATTTTTTATGTCTATGGAGAGCCCAAAACACGCTCTTTATAGATATTATAAAATGATTTAGCTGTATTAAATAGCCTTTGCGGGACGTTTACGTTAATGTTATGCGAAAACCAAAAAGTACCAATTTTAAGATCGATTTTCTCAAAAAACCCATTTTTTATTTTTTTTATTTTTTGTTAAAATGTAGATATGATAGTTGTCTACTCGAAAAGCAAGTCGAGAAAGTGTATATTTTGTTTGTATGTTTTATATTTAAGCATCAATATCGTACAAAAACGTGTTTTTACGGCTTGAAACGGACTTGCGAATTGCGCGTCTTCACAAACTTGGAAATATTTTTGACTTTTTTCAACGCACCCACATAAAAATGAAATACAGTAGTTCCACCCTGTTATATTTATTGATCATTTAAATTTTATTATAGGCGGCAAGCTACATTGGAGCAGTTCAAAAGAGAAAGCAACACTTCTTAACAGACCAGCAGGCGTCGTAAATTTTAATGTATAGAAATCGGCAGACGTCGTATTGATTCGGGGCCTTCATTGGCCTATATGAACGTCCCGCCCTTTCGGAACCAGCAGATGACCACGACCTTTCGCGCTCGTTGTGTTAGATAGGACGGCCCGTGACAGTAAAGCGAGCAGCGCACCCTGTGTCACGAGGAGTGAAATGGTACGAATGTGTCGTTGACGCGGCGAACAGTGACGGCCACCCAGGAGTAGTCAGTCAGTCAGAGTATTGCAGAAGGGAAAGCAAAGTAACTGTTGCCCGGGAGGATGAGAACACCATGGCCTTACAATATCGACGGTCAACAACAGTTCTGCCTGCCAAAACAACGCCGCGTGCGAGCTAAAACCGGCGGCGCGGGACGAAAATCGCGCACGCACACGAAGATGGGCCGGTTTCGTTAGGGATGTGGGAAAATTTTGAAACCAGCCATCCGTGCACGCGTGAAACGATACCGCGTATTTGCCCAAGCTTCGAACGCCCTATCCTAGAAATGGCCGTGCTCTGCAAAGTGGTTGTCCTGTGCTTGTCCTCCGTGTTTTATTCTTTCAATTTTATGTACTCTATCTCCCTCCGCGGAAATCCGATAGCACCGAAGGGTTATCTCTTTTGGAAACAGCAAAGCCCGGAGACTAGCATCAAAAACGAGCGTGTTGGTAAATATACTTGTGTCTATTCTGCCCGGAGACTAGTTGGGTCGAAGTCAGCCTCCTTGGCAACTATAACCGTTTGTGAAGAGTGGTCTTCTCCCGAGATGAAAAGTTAGCGCCGGCTGACGTGTTCTTTTTGTTAAAAAGGGAAGGGTAAAGAGAAAGTTTGAGTAACTGCATGCAGTAACTACCTCGAAAGCTCCTCTCCCGATATGAAGCTCGAGGCATGTTACGTCTCGGTTACCTTCTCGCGCACCGCTGCTCGAAACTATTCTTCACTTTGTTCCGCACAGCCACGACGGATGTGCGGAACAGAGTGAAGAATAGATTCGAGCATCATCTGGACGCCATCATCCTGCCAGGCTTCAGTGTCGTGGGACTGGACTCGGCGTCGGTCAGTTAAGACTTTTTTTAATTTTATTTCGTGTGTGTTTCTTCGCCCCGCTGAACTTTGTTTCTCGGGTGCGGTTCTGCTGAACTTTTTTTTTATGTTTCGTTACTAACTGTTTGTTAGCATTGTTTACTTGTTGGGTTTATTTCTTCATGGCGTAGCGGCCTGACGGTGCTGTAGAGAGCGTGTTCGCACGCATTTGGTTGTGTCCCGTTTAGGGAATGCCCGGAGGAGTTGGTTTTTGTTCTTGCCGTGTGCGGCTGAGTTTTTCTGTCTTAATTAACTTTTTTTTCCTTTACGTGTCGTTGACTTCTTTGTCTGACTCTCCACCAGGCGTGGACCTATCGCCTTGCCACGGCTCGAACCTAAATCTTTTATTTTTTTACCGCAATTTTCGTTAAGATCGGAGTTGGGTAATTTTATTCTTATTTATTTATTTTTATTCCCTACCCTTCTCCGTGACAATCTCTCCGTGTGTTTCGGATCGTTTCTGTGTCATCACTTTTGTGTATTACGGAAGTGAAAGGATATTCCCTGGTGATCTGTGCGATGTGCGGTGAACAAACCCTAGCGTTTGGTTTCGGAAAGAATTGTATATAATAGATCAATGATGTGGTGACTTTTCATGTCTTAGTAATATGACAGCTAATAGCTAGTCATGCTAGTTTACAGTGAAAGTTTTATCAATCGAAAAAATACAACGTCTGTGCCTCTTCGATATTGAAGGTCTACTAGGCCTGCTGATTTGATTAGATATGTTTCTCGTGGTTTCCCGCTCTTTTCAAAACATAAATAACTATTCAATACCACAAAATGCGTTTATAATTGATTACAAAACGCAGACGAAAATTCAAGAAAACTTTTTTACAATTCATAGAAGCGCACGTTTTTTTTTTGTCTGACTTAGGTCTTGCAAAACGAAGACGTCTTTTTCCGATATTGAGGCTTAAATATAGAACATACAAACAAAATATACACTTTCTCGACTTGCTTTTCGAGTAGACAACTATCATATCTACATTTTAACAAAAAATAAAAAATAAAAAATGGGTTTTTTGAGAAAATCGATCTTAAAATTGGTACTTTTTGGTTTTCGCATAACATTAACGTAAACGTCCCGCAAAGGATATTTAATACAGCTAAATCATTTTATAATATCTATAAAGAGCGTGTTTTGGGCTCTCCATAGACATAAAAAATATTGATGTAACCCAAGTAGATCGCCAGTATTTAATTGTCAAAGTTCGTCAACAATTGACCGAGGGGGCGTTTTTGACATTTTTACAGAAAAAAAGCAAAACGCCTAAAATTATTTCATGGTATTAGAGCGTTTTACCTGTGCCCACAGAGTGCTTGAAAAAGTTAATATAATGTGGACTGAAAATCCACGACGGGAGATCGAGCGAAACATCCGACCCACGACGGATGTGAAAAACACTGCTTTCCGCCGCGGCCTCTTTTAAAATTCGTAAGTCGAGAACAAAAAATCCGACGGACTTGCGGTTTGTGGCTACTGCGTTTTTAGAGACGACGCCATAACATATATTTTTTTCAGCGAAATTAAAAATTCGACCCTTTTTGCCTGCACGATTTGAGATGAAACCACCCATATATATATATATATATATATATATATATATATATATATATATATATATATATATATATATATATATAATATATATATATATATATATGGGCGGTTTCATTTGGATTCAGGCAACGAGTGGCAGTCGTATTTTTTATTTTGCTTCAAATTTTTATATTTTGTGGAGCATGTTCCAAGAAGAACAATCCTTTTTATTTTCATGTCCTGACATGATTAGTTCCTGAGAAAAAAATCTCAAAGACGCGGAAAGAACTACGAGGTTTTGACGATTGTCGTGTGTGGCGTTTTTGAATCACTCTCGATCTCAAAGTATTCAAAAGAGAACGTCTATATTTTTTAGTGTGATATATAGGCATGTAGGTAAGCCGACATTATAACTGCTATTTATTATTCGTCGCTCCAATTTTTGTAAAAATCCCCAAACATGCCTCCGCGAACAACTGTGACCTAAAATGGGGATTTTATTTTGAGTCGACTATGTTTAGTATCGCTTTTAAAATATTACCACGTGTAGAACCATTCATTGCCTTCCAAATTAAGCAAAGTTTGTGTTTTTATCATGTACGAGTACTGAGAAATAAATTATGAAACAGAGAGGGTTTTCACTTTTTGTTCAACTTCAGCACGCTGTCTAAAAAAAACCCATTTTTAATTTTTTTCGATTTCTCGCGTTGCGTTCTCTTCACACCCTTCTTTTAGCCAGAATACATTCCGTTAATAGTATTTGCCTTGGTTTTGAGTTTCAAGCCTCTAAAAATGCTAAAAAAGAGCAAATGCCGATGGTGGGATTTGACGATTTTCGTGTGTGGCGTTTTTGAACCACTCTCAATGTCAAAGTATTCAAAAGAGAGTTTCGAAATTTTTTATTGTGATATATATGCAAGTCAGTAAAACGACATTTCATCTACTATTTATTATTCGTCGATCCAATCTTTGTAAAAATCCCCAAACATGCCTCCGCGAACAACTGTGACCTAAACTGCGGATTTTTTTGTTAGTCGACTATGTTTAGTTTTGTTTTTAAAATAATACCACGTGTAGAACCTTTCATTGCCTTTCATATTATGTAAAGTTTGTGTCTTAATCACGTACGAGTACTAAGAAATAAATTATGAAACAGAGGAGGTTTTCACTTTTCGTTCAATTTCAGCACACTGTATAAAAAAACATTTTTAATATTTTTCTTTTGTTTTTTGCTTTGTGTTTTTTTACACCCTTATTTTACCCAGAATACATTCCGTTAGAGGTATACGCACTGGTTTTGAGTTTTAAGCCTTTAAATATGCTGAAAAATAATTTGGTTCTGTTATCAACATGAATTTAGCATTAAAAATATAAAATTTCGCATTTAAAAATCTAGGTTTCCAATAGAGAGCGTATTTTACTCTAATGTTTTAAAATATTATACTTTGATATTTCTAACGTAGTATAGATTATGTAGCGCATAGGGTTTAGGCTTGAGGCCCCTCCAATCATAGGCACCGGCAGAAATTGTCTGAAAACCCGCTCCCGGCAGTTGCGATTTCATAGTGTTTAGACGTTTGGAATTGCAAACTTGATATTATACGCCTAACGACATTCATGTTTTTGATATGAGTATTTATTCAACGTCCCTTAGATTATTATAATAAAGAATAAAATATACAGCTATAACCCATAAACCCACCATCAGCATTTGCTCTTTTTTAGCACATTTAGAGGCTTAAAACTCAAAACTAGTGCATATAACTCTAACAGAATGTATTCTGGCTAAAAGAAAAGTGTAAAAAACGCAACGCGAAAAAAAATAAAAAAATATTTTTTTTACTTTTGTTTTACAGCGTGCTGAAATTGAACGAAAAGTGAAAACCTCCTCTGTTTCATAATTTATTTCTCAGTACTCGTACGTGATTAAGACACAGACTTTACATAATATGAAAGGCAATGAAAGGTTCCACACGTGGTATTATTTTAAAAACAAAACTAAACATAGTCGACTAACAAAAAAATCCGCAGTTTAGGTCACAGTTGTTCGCGGAGGCATGTTTGGGGATTTTTACAAAAATTGGATCGACGAATAATAAATAGTAGATGGAATGTCGTTTTACTGACTTGCATATATATCACAATAAAAAATATCGAAACTTTCTTTTGAATACTTTGACATTGAGAGTGGTTCAAAAACGCCACACACGAAAATCGTCAAATCCCACCATCGGCATTTGCTCTTTTTTAGCATTTTTAGAGGCTTGAAACTCAAAACCAAGGCAAATACTATTAACGAAATGTATTCTGGCTAAAAGAAGGGTGTGAAGAGAACGCAACGCGAGAAAAATAAAAAAAATTAAAAATGGGTTTTTTTTTAGACAGCGTGCTGAAGTTGAACAAAAAGTGAAAACCCTCTCTGTTTCATAATTTATTTCTCAGTACTCGTACATGATAAAAACACAAACTTTGCTTAATTTGGAAGGCAATGAATGGTTTTACACGTGGTAATATTTTAAAAGCGATACTAAACATAGTCGACTCAAAATAAAATCCCCATTTTAGGTCACAGTTGTTCGCGGAGGCATGTTTGGGGATTTTTACAAAAATTGGAGCGACGAATAATAAATAGCAGTTATAATGTCGGCTTACCTACATGCCTATATATCACACTAAAAAAATATAGACGTTCTCTTTTGAATACTTTGAGATTGAGAGTGATTCAAAAACGCCACACACGACAATCGTCAAAACCTCGTAGTTCTTTCCCGCTTCTTTGAGATTTTTTTTCTCAGGAACTAATCATGTCAGGACATGAAAATAAAAAGGATTGTTCTTCTAGGAACATGCTCCACAAAATATAAAAATTTG